>OZ023236.1:3022678-3261232 GCA_964006365.1 Trididemnum miniatum
TTTTGGACATGTTGAATGATACTACCACTTACGAGCCACTAAGAACCGATCCCACGAATAAAACGGACAAAACGGTAAATCAATTCGTACCTGGCCTGAGAAAAAAAAAAGAGAAAATTTCTATTCAAGATTGGTTTAAACTGAAAAGTTCGGATAGCCGTGCACCCAGATTGTATGGTTTACCCAAGATACATAAAACGAATGTACCTCTCAGGCCCATAGTTTCGATTATTGAATCTCCCACTTATGGTCTCTCAAAAAAGTTAGCCGAAATATTATCTCATTTCGTGGGGAAAAGTGACCGCAATGTCAAAAACTCATATGAGTTTGTTGAATTTCTAAGCGGGCTGACTATTGAAAGCAATGAAATAATGGTTTCCTTTGATGTTGTGTCCCTGTTTACCAAGATACCAGTGAACTTAGCGTTACAAATTGTTGAGGACCGACTACAAGCGTGTCAAAATTTGGAGGAAATTACGAATTGGACGGTGAATGATATTTGCACGGGTCTAAGAATATGCTTGGAAGCCACGTACTTACATTTCAGAGGCAAATACTTCAAACAAATATTTGGAACTGCCATGGGATCTCCGGTTTCCGTGGCAGTAGCAGATTTGGTCATGGAAGATGTGGAGGAACGGGCCATGAAATGTTTTGGACAGCCTCCTCGAATATGGAAAAGATATGTCGACGACACTTTTGTTGTCCTGGATAAGTCCATCCTAGATCCATTTTTTGCGCACATAAATGGAATTGAACCTTCAATCAAATTCACTATGGAAAAAGAAGAAGACGGCTCTATATGCTTCCTTGACGTTGCTCTTACCCGCAGTCACACCGGAGTAATTTCAACCAATATTTACCGCAAACCGACTCACAGTGATCGATATCTGAACTTTCGTTCTAACCATCCTATTAAACACAAGTCGGCGGTGGTCAATGCCCTTGCACACAGAGGAAATTGTTTAATTTCGAATGAAAGCGACAAAAAACTCGAAATGAAGCACATCTATAAGGCTCTGAATTTTAACGGTTATCCTGCTCGGTTTTTAAATCAAAAGTTGAATAAAGCTAAATTGGAAGTTAAAAAGGTTAATCAGCAACAAAGTCAAACAGAAGTGCGTGGCTTGGCAACCTTACCGTATATTCCTAAATTATCGGAATCGATAAAATTTGTACTAAAGTCCCATGGAATCAAGACTGTTTTCAAACCCCCCCAAAAGATTGGTAATTTGCTTTCTTCCCACAAGGACATGGTTGACGCCGAACATCGCCAGGGCGCAGTGTATAAAATCAAATGCGCAGATTGCAACCAATGTTATATTGGAGAAACAAAGCGTTGGTTTGTCACCAGGAAAAAGAACATATGCGTGACGTCAGACTTATGAAACGGGACTCAACAGCATTATCAAAACACGCCATACAATCGGAACATGGAATTGACTGGGAAAATTCTGAAATTCTTGACCTTGAAAATGATTATGCTAAACGAAAATTTATCGAATCATATTTTATTAACTCGCAAAATAATTGTTTAAATGACAGAGATTCTGTAGCGTTTCCTCATGTATATCAAAATTTGTTCGCTCCAATTGTTCGTTCCAGTTCTGCATGAGAAGCTTCATAGTTGCGTTGTTAATTAATTTGGTTTCTGGCATTGCTTTGACGCAGCGATGTCCTGCTGATCTACTTGGTTTTGATGTTTCAATTGGTGCATTTAAATTTGATCACAGGACTTTGTTTTTGTTCTAAACACGTGACTTTGCTGTATGTAAAGTGCTGACTCGTCTTTATTGCTTTTTTGTACCCTGATCGAAGGCAGGTAGTTTATACTGTCGAAACGTTGATTTTTTATCAGTGTTTTTAGCGCCAGATTAGCAAATTTACTGTTCTTAACATTTACTGGCCGCATCAAAAAATATATTATTTTGGAAGGTCTATTTTGCTATTTGCGGCAAAATAGTTTCTAGGTCTCTTTTTCCAGAGGTAGTCACTATTTTGTCGTCAACGGCTTTTATTCATCAAAAAATTGTTGAGATTGGCTGACGGGAGGATGCATCCCCTTCATTCACCCCCACCCCCTGAATCTACCCTTGTGGCTAACTTAGTAGAAATGGACTCTTTTCAGTTTTGCTTGGGCATGGTGTTGTGCTGTGGGGCATGATATAAGACCATTTTAGCTGCATTTTATTTTTTTCCATTGTCCGTAACCTGCCAGGAATGTATCGTATACAAAAAATAAAGCAAACTGAGAGTAGCAGATTGCTTGTTTTTACTGTTATTCTATTTGAGTAAGGTAAAATTAAACCACTTGATAAGCCGACCATAATCAAACAGCCTGTGTAGTGTGTTTATGATGTAACCAGTGGTGAGTTTGTTCATACATACCAACTCATGCTATTAGTAGTTACCAAGCACTTTGCCAGACAAATTCAAGCCTTTTTTTGACTTACGTGAAATGATCAAAGAATTTTATGTTATAGCATTTTGGTTTTGAGATTCAGGGTTTAATTCGAGTTACTGCAGGTGTTGCTACTTATGTTGCCAATGGTGGTAATATTAAAACTTTTGTCGTCAGTGTATACAGTATACATACAGGGTGTTCATAAAATCCAGAAGCAAGCCAATGGAGTTGGCGGAGTGGTTGGCGCACTGGGCTCCAAAACCAATTTCGCGAGCTTGATGCTCAGCCACGGCATCTTCTATGATGCATTATTATAAAAACCCAAGCTGCAATTATGTGAATTTTAAAAAAACAAAAGAAGTCTTGACACAATTTCAAAATTTTTTTTGTTGAATTAATTATCAAAATATCCTAACCAGGTTGGTTTTGTGTTAGGAAGTGGCTATTTTTACGTGCTCGTAACATTTGTCTCTTTCAAATCAAAATCTTCAGTATACTCGCCGCATTACGCCCAAGCGTGTAACGAGTTGCGGGGCCCATCTCTGCGGCTTAGCGTCTGGACAACACAGCTCCGAAGAAACGTCGCAACGGTGGCAAGTCGTTGGCGACACTGTGCCGATTTGACTGGCCCGGGAATCGAATCCCAGACCTCCTGCACCGATAGCGTGCGCTTACCAGCTGAGCTAACGGCCGGTACATTTGTCTCTTTGGTTTATTGTATTACTCCGTCACACTCTCATATAATCAGGAAGAGCGCAAAGGGATGAAAGAAACAAAGAGCTTATTTGTACGGGCTCGTACAAATAGCCACTGCCTTTATTTTAAATGCTGCTTAAAGTTAATATTTAAAATAAAGTTTTGTTTCAGATAAAATTTTTCACCTCCACAATCGAGAGGCTAAGCGTGAGCTTAAGGTCTGTAACATCGGTAAGACCTTACCTTTCTGTCCAGTTCCCACTTATCTTGGGGTCAAACTGGACAGATCGCTCACATATCGTCCTCACCTGGAAGCATTGCGCAAGAAGTTAAGTGCTCGCGTCTCACTGTTGAGGCGACTTGCCGGAACAGGTTGGGGTGCTAGCGCTAAGACATTACGCACAGCTGCCCTGTCTCTGGTCTACTCGACTGCCGAGTACTGCGCACCAGTCTGGTGCCGCAGCGTGCACATACGGCTTATCGACAGTGTAATAAATGACGCCTTGCGCATTGTCACTGGGTGCCTGCGTCCCACTCCATCGGTCTACCTTCCGGTTCTTTCAGGCATCCAGCCAGCTGAGCTTCGCCGCCAAGGAGCGACACTCTCCCTAGCCAACCGCAGCTCCCTGGACCCTGACCACATTTTACATGGCCAGTTTCATGAGTCACAGGACGTATGTAGGGAGAGATTGAAATCTAGACGCTCATTTGTACCTGCTGCTCGGAAATTACTAGACAGTCTTTCTGAGATGGACGTCCGTGCAGCCGAGTGGACGAACACGAAATGGGACATGGAGTACTCTGCCAACGCATTGTCACTCCACGCTTTCATTCCCAAAGCTAGCTCCAGACCCTTGGGTATGGGTCTGCCCAGGGCAGCCTGGGTCAAGCTCAACCGTCTGCGTTCTGGTGTTGGACGTTTCTGTTCGTCCATGTACAAATGGGGTCTCGCTCCTCTAGCGAATTGTGAGTGTGGTGCCAGTGAACAAACCGCAGATCACATCATCTCACAGTGTCCCATACATCGAGCACCCCGAGGTATGTTTGGTCTAATGGTTTTGGATGACGAAACAAGATGCTGGCTGAAGTCCCTTACAGTCAGCATCTGACCCAAGCAGTTTGGTGGCCAGGGTGGTAAAAGGATAAACCCTCGGCCTTGGTCCTTTCATCTGTCTTGGAAGAGATGCCCCGCCAAACGACGACGACGACGAGATAAAATTTTCAAGTGTTCCATAAATGTGTTAAATAAACCCCTAATCATTTATTAAGTGTTTATTTAACACATTCATAAAACATAAAAATCTTGTCTGAACGCCAATTTTATTTTAGTCTGTGACAAAAATTTATGGACACTTGCCACTTACATTTCATGTAGGCTCTAGCTTTAAATGCGCTTATCTCAAAAATCAATGAGAGTTGTAACGTCATAATGTGTTTGTTTCTACCGTAATATAGAATTTCTTTGCAACGATGTTTCTTAATATTCTGTTCATTAACTTACTGCACTTGCAAGAATGCGTTTTAAGTTAAAATCAGCTCAATTTACTGAAATGTTTAAAAACGCGAAGTGTCCTTTAACTTTTGTCACAGACTGTAAATAAAAACTTTAAGCAGCTTTGATTGGAATAAAACCTAACTAGTTAAGATATTTGGAGAATCGACTTTATAAAAAAAAATTTTGAAATTGTTTAAGACTGTATGAACACCCTGTACTACAACTGTTGCGTGATGTTATTTTGCTAATTATCCTAGCATTGGTTTCAGACTAACATGGTAGATTTTAGTGCAGTAATAGTGTTTGTGTTAAAAAGGCAAATATTAGATGTTTTTTTTTTTTTCTAAAACAGCTCAGATGTTTTCTAAAACACCAAAAAAAACAGCTCAGATGGCCTGGTGGTATAGAGCGTCTGTCTCTTGAGCTGCAGACTCGGGTTTGATTCCGAGTCGGGTCAAACCAATGACTTTGAAAATTGGTATTCACAGCTTCCCGCTTGACGCTCAGCATTAAAGGGACAGTGTGGAGAACAAGCCGGCAAGTTTACTTGTTGTGCCGTTGGGAAAGGCACTTAGCGGGATTCCCCCATCTTGGTGAGGTAGACTGATGGCTGGCAACTCCTAAGCGAGCTCGTATAGCGCATTGATCGCTTTATCGTGATAGGAGGATAAATATGCAACTAACTAACTTGTTTTGTTTTTCGTTACATAATTAATTAAATTTTTATCGCAGTTTATACAACCATGTTGATAGTCGTTGACTCGAAGACCGAAAGGTCCCTTCACGACTTCCTGGTACATCGCAAACAGCTAATCCGACTACCCTGTTAATAAAAATAATTGCACGTATTCATACCATCTTTAAAAATATACGGAAATTGTATTTTTAATTTTATTACATACCTGATGTTATAAATTGTTAGCCTTCAATGTTTTGAGCTAATATGATGTATATTTTATCTACTATGTAATAGCGCTATGTGTCGTTATTTTACTCATTGATGTGTTGATTTAACCCGCGCGTGTATCAAAATAAATTTGTTTGATTGATTGATTGTTGCTTGCCTGGTGGTACAAGTTCAGAAACTGCTGGAAGCAAAGTTTTTGCAGTTCTTTTCGGAAAACAACATTGTGGGATTCTCCTTGAAGAATAGACTAATTGATTCCAACAAGTTGGCAAAATGTTGAAGGCAATATTTTCAAAAAATTGACATATTGTGATAAAGGATCTCGCATCATTGCAATCTGCTGTGGACCTAAGAATTGCCAAAATTGGCATTCTTTTTTAAAAGTGTACGATACTCGTTGTTACAATCAATCTTCTCTAGAGCACATTGTGTACTCTTGACTTCTTGTTGTCAATGCTTCTCCTAAGTTTAATGTTATAATGTAACATTTGCAAAATCATGTCTGTGGGTGAGTTACTTTAGTGCTGTAATATTTTGTCACACACACTGGATATCCTAAAGCACAGTTCTTTGTTGCAACAGAGCTAAAAGTATGGGCCAAGCCCTGTGCTGTGTATGTGATTTTAATGCATGTTTAAAAATAGGAGAAAACTAACTTTAATTCTTCTAAACAAATCTATAGTTTTCGAGCTGTGTAAATTTAATACTGCTGGTACCATAATTTAAGAGCGAGGAGGGCACATAATTTTTTTAAGGATTGTGGTGTTTTTTCTACACAATTTATATTATTTTTTGTCTATTTTATGATTATCAGTACTTAAGTACTGTCTGAGGTATTGATGTAACTATATAACTGTATTCTGTAACAATGGGAATCAGTGTTGCAAAAAGTGCTCGATAACTGAGTTCAGCTAGAGCAAATATACGAATTCGTAACTGTATTCTACCATAATATGGTGACTAATACATAATTATTAAATAAAATTCAATTGCAGCTTTACTTTGTATTAATTTGTGAATAGATTGAACTGAAAGCGAGTCACAACGACACAGTACGCTGAAAACATGTCATTTGCTCCAAAACAAAAAAGAAACATCAAAAGTGTAAAAGCCAAGTTCAGATTAGAGAAAAGTTCTAGAAAATAAATAACACATGGGCTGCGGCAGCAGCTGCAGAGTACAAACTTAAGACGTTGGCTGAATATAAACCTATGGAAAAGATTGTTCATACAATGCTGTTAGTATCAAGTTCAGTGCACACACAGCAAGTGTTTGTCAAGATATTTTCAGATTCCATTTCATAGAATCTGTGTTTGCCTTGCAAAGCGATATAAAACTTTCACACTCTGAAACATACATCAGTTCTTAAAAATTGTACCAAAACAGTACGTCATTCATTAACATTCCAGTTCACAGAATCCGCATTTTCCTCGCAAAGCTATATAAAACTTTCTCACTGTGAAAAATAGATCAGTTCTCAACAATTGTTCCGCATGAATCAAGATGTTGCACCAAAACAATAAATCAGTCGTCAAAGAAGCCTTCGTAAAGAAGCACAAACTCTCTTTCATATGCTCCCATTCAGTGATTTCATAATTTTAAAACGCAAACTTGGCCAAAAGCAATTTTGTAATTTTTCATTGCATCATTGATCACAACTTCACATTGGCAGAAGGAGTACTGGTATGAAAAGCATCTAAAAGCAAGTATAAAGGTTACTGCAATTTTACATTAGATTAATTCTAGACTGGCCCTTTTTGCAGTTTACTACGATACCGGTACTTGCTGACAAAACAATAAACCAATAAAAGACATGATGCTGATGGTAATACACGCCCAGGGGCACACCCAGCATTTTTCAATAAGGGGGGGGGTGTTGTTAAAAAAAAAACTCGATCCCGCACTCGAGAGTGAATCCAGAAAATTTGGGTGAGGGGGGATGAAATTTTGAATTAGGTTGAATGTTAAATAAATACAAAAACGTTAGATCCAAAAAAGACGTAAAAAGCGCTTTGAAATAAGTTTTCATGTCTGCGGCGTGTTCAGAAGTTTTTTGAGGGAGGGGGCTCCAAATTTGACATATTTTCAAGCGTATCATAGTTTTTTTTCAGCTGAATTATTTTAAAGCATATTGAGAATGAAAAAGGCTTTACGGGGGTCCGAGGGCATGCTCTTCCGGATAATTTTTGAAAATTTACATAATGTAGTGGTCATTTTAGTACTTTTTGAACAATTTTAGGCAAATTTTGTTTGAATTTTTGCCCCCAAATCTCATTGTTTTACCAAATATGATGCATTTTCTTTGTTCATTTTCGATTATGCGTGCTTAGGGCGAAAGGCTTATTGTTATTGAAGAGGTTCAAAATTATGAAAAAATTATATTTTTCAAAAACATGTTTGAAAATGGCTGGTGAGGGATGCATCCCCCTGGATCTGCCTCAGCCCGCACCAATAACAATGTCTCTTACCCAGCTAGGTATGATTCATCAAATCGGAGTTTTCACCATGTTATGGATATCTTTTCCAAATTAGGAAAAAAAAAGAAGTTTCAAACAAGTAAAAACTTCCTGAATTGGAGACTTTGATGATGTAATTGCATTTCCACCTGTAAAGATGTCACTTCCACTCAGAAATGATGACATCACAATTTAGTTGAATTGCTTTTCTACAACTTTACTGTGGGAATTTAAATTTCACCATGGTTTATTTATTTTTTTTTAAATGTTTTTTCTTTTTAATGTATTTACATTAAAACTGCAAGCTTAAGCTATGTCTATTTCTTTCTCAGTGAAAATGTGATTACATCACCAAATATTCCAATTCAGGAAATTTTTCCCCCTTTAAAAATTTCTTTTTTCTCCTGATTGGGAAAAGATATAACAGGGCAAAAACTCCAATCTGATAAATTATACCTAACTGTTACCACCGATTTGGCTTCAGCGTGATGTTGGGCAAATTTTTGTCAAAGTTGTTTTGAAATAACAGCACTTGCACAGTTTGAACACTTCACTTTAAAAACAAGGGTTTGGTTTCAAAAGGGGGGAGATTGAACCCCCCAAACCCCCCTAGGTGCGCCACTGTACACGCCCTATTCAAACGTAAATACAACATCAAACTTTTAACGTAAAGCTATTGCAAATTCAAGGCAGATTAGAAACAATTCAAAGATACTGGTAGTCAGCTACACCTCTGCCGTATTTTGCAAAACTTAACAAGTCGAGTTTTTGCAATAATTTTTTTTTTTGCATATTTTGCATTTTTTTATAATTCTCCATCTCTGGTAAAAATTTCAAAAAGTCTTTACCGGGCCATTTCTGAGTTAGTAGGGTTTGCAAAACATAAGGTATTGATAAAGTCTTTGAAAATGTTTCGCATAACCCAACATGAGATTATTGCTGTTACATCACAAATACGTATTATTAGCTTCATCTGCAATTACCATGAAATCATAAAAAATTGTCAGGAAATGCTCTTAAAACTAACAATAAAATGAATGACTTCATAATGCAAAGCCTAACAAGTGCAGTTTTAACATAAAAAAAGGCAGTGTCTATTTTGTTATTAACGGCAAAATAGTTTCTAGGTCTATTTTGCCGCACATAGATCTATTCATAACAGTGACTATGTCAGCGACATGACCTAGCCGTACCACCCGCAGGTGACAGATCCTACTGACGGGTTCAATTCGCAGCTAGAGCTGATTGCATTTGACATATATAACGGGTGACTGCTGACTCAAAAAGCGCAAGCTCACTTTGCAGTCTCCCTCAATTACTGTTGAATTTTCAGTTCAATATAATTTGAAAAATAACCATATAGTGTGGATATTCATGACTGTTTTTGAGCGCCAAGCGCGTGACAGCAAAATACTATTTAGGTCTATTTTGCCGGCAGTAGATCCTGATTGCACCTGCTGCAGGCAAAATAGACCTAGAAACTGTTTTGCCGGTAAAGGCAAGAGACATTTCCCAAAAAAAAGTTTATTGGGATGACATTACAGTACTACTACGAAAAAATGTTGGAACTGAATTCTGTTAGAAAATTATAAATGAAACTTAAAAAATTAGTCAGAGATTCATTGAGCAAAACCTAACAAAGGCGTATAAAAAACAAGCAAAGAGTATTTCACAAAAACTAGTACAAAAAACTTCAATCCAAAGTCTGATAGCCTACCGTACTATGCCATTGCTAAAAACCTCACTCTTGAAAGATTAAAGTTCTTTAAAATTATAAAACACAAAAAGTGCTTTTTCTCGAAAACTAGAAAAGTGGAAAAATTGCAGTTGTTAGGTTTTGCGCAATGATGGCAGTACCGGTACTGTACTAGTAGGCCTCTATGTTTGTGAAGCACAAGTCCTGAGCCTTTTGCTACTCGAAATGTTATCAGCAACTTTAAATTGTTTGAAACACACCTACCAGCATTTATAATCATCAAAACTTTGACAGATGGTTTCCAAAACTGAAAAGCTTGTAAATTTCATCTGCCAATGACAATGAAGGCACAGCAGATATAGGCAACTGAATAAGCCTTTGTGCATCCAATACATGCATCATATTTCTATTTCCAATGCAACTGCGGTTTGTTTTCTTGTAAATGCACCGATAATTTAAAATCCATGTAAATAACTTTAGATATAAGGACGTTTTCAAAGTAACTTATTGGTAGAACTTCACAAAGTTACAGTGATAATATACTGGTTTTCACACCACTTGTCTTTGAGCTAACATTGATTTTAAAGCCTGTAATCATAAGTAAACTTTTAAATTACAACACTAACTATCTTTTTTATTTAAAACAAACAAATTCACTTCACTAAGCCAACCTGCTGAGGGAATGTTAGCCTGCTACACTCCACACCTACATTTGATCACCAGCAAGCTTTTGCAAGTGTTTGGCTATCGCCAGGTGGCGCTGTTTAAATTGCGTCGACACTGCCTTTTCCATTAGCCGTCCAGACTAGGTATTGTAGAGACTGTGGTTCAAGTTCGTAATTCTCTCTTGCACCTGTAACGTATATGCAAGGCCTTTTTTGTGATTTTTTAAAGTTTTATGACCAATTTTGTCCAAAAATAATAAATTTGGCGCGAAAAATGCATGCAAAAGGTCCAGGCATCTCGGTTTTTCTCCATATGCATCAGAGCGGAACGGAGTGAACGACCTTGTGTACACAAATGATGCTGTGACGTAATAAATCAACCAAGAGTTTCCAGTCATTAAATATATTGTCTTTGGTTGGAGCAAAAATGCATACGCGCTTTAGAAGTTAGGAATAAATCTCATAACGGAACTGACAGATGGCGAATAAGCTCTAAAGTAATATGGGAAAAGCTGCTGCGATAGACTGTTATATCAGCAACGATCAGTTTGAAACATTACAGTATAAATAGGCTACTCGTCGAGTTGACACGAGTAAATGTGATACAAAATATAGCATGCTATTGAGGTAGGCCTCAGGCCAGTAATGTTTAAGATGTGGGCCTTTAAAAAATGGAATTGATTTCCGCTCGCTAATAATGAGGTCTACATCGATCGAATAGGCCTACCGTCGGATTCACTAGAAAAAGCACACAATGATTTTATGTTTTTGCATCTTTTTAAGGAGATTCACTCAAGAAACATTATTGCAGAGAGTTGTAAGTCGGTGGAATGTCTGTCGGTTGCGTGGCCGAGTGGTTCGGAGGGTCGTTTTTACGACGGCCATGTTCGCAAGGTTGACGGTTCAACTCCCACTCGAGCCTCGTTGTTGCGTTAGAAAATTAACCAATCGAACCCTAAGCCTGCTGAGATAAAATAATACGAAGTTATACGGACATTGAATTAAACATCCCGGAATCGTATCGAACAAGAAAAATATTTCGGAGGGCGCATCTATTTTACTAGGGCTGCCCATTGCGCAACTCAGTTTAACATTACTTAAGCCACGTTGTATGCAAGCTGTTAAAAAATCTACCCAGGTCTTGAAGACTTTCTCTTACAGTAGCAACCTTATCAACGCACAGTGACGCAAAAAAAAAACCGACAAAACAAAACTATTGAAAAACTTTTACTCAGAACTGTCTTTCAAAAACAAGACCATTTGGGAAAGGTCGTCTAACTCTAAAAGACCACTCCTCTTCGGCTTTAAAATATCTTTTCCTGTGGAAAAGAATCTTTCTATTGCCGCGCTTGACGGGATGGCAGTATTGTATTTTAAAAATAAATCTTTTAAACGATTGCGGCGGAAGGTGTAACTGTGCAAACTTCTCCATTTTTATCATAAAAGATTTTGCAAAAGTACCGAGTACCGCCTAAAAATTGAGAACAAAAGTACCGGCACTGCGGTACCGGTACATATTTTCCAAAGTATCGACGGTACCGGTACTAAAAAAGTACCGCGGTACTAAAGAACTAAAGTACCGCGGTACTGCCCACCTATGTGCTTAACAATGCAGTACACTGTAACAAATGAATTAGAATCTCAAAGTGCAGTTCTACGTGCTTATGAACTATGTCACGTGACTTTTCAAAAATGGCGACCATATTCGAAGAGCTTAAATTCAAAAATGCTCAATGTCGGACTACCGTATAGGCCTAATACTCGTTCTACCGCCAGATTTTGATTGAATAGCCGCCCGTGTGAACAGAGCATAAAAATAAGAGCCCGTGCTTGATTTTTCTGTGTTATAATGATAGGAAATAACAAGCGCTTGTGCTGTGGCGTAGCAACACCATATGCCGCTCTTGGATTTTTGCACGAAATGCCACCCTCAACACCATCGTAGAGCTGATTAAAGTTCCACACAACAGAAGAATTAAAGTACCGGTAGTGTTTGTTTAATTCTTATCGAAAGTGTAAAATTGAATATGTCGAGCTTTCATTGAGGCAAACTCAGAAATTATATTGTCAAATAGAAAGCTAAAGGATTCTTTCTCTCTCTCCTTTAATCACTCTAATCGCTGGCTTGAGCGGTCCTTATTCATTCTGAAATCTTTCGGGCCCTAATTGGATCATCTCAACTCTCATGTTATGAGTTAATACTTCTGGCCAAGTAGCCACATGGTTATGAGAAAAATAGTTATGATCTGTTTCATCTTTACTTGGATGTGTTTCATTCATAGGCTCACTTCTTTCAATAGGCCTCATTACTTCGTTATTGTTTTGCTCGAGATAGGGCCGGATTTACCAATAAGCTAGGCAGGCTAAAGCCTAGGGCCTCGGAGAAAATGAAGGACCTCATCTCGAACAACGAAGACTTTTTTTGGTCTTCACCGATATATTCAGTGAAAACACATCTGCGAACATGAAGACCTTTTTTTGGTCCACCGATATTTTCAGTGAAAACACGACATCTGCGGTCATGAAAACCTTTTTTGTGGAAGTGGCTTATTTTAGGGGTCCGTAACATTTGTCTCTTTAGTTTATTTTATTACTTCGTCACGCTCTCGTACAATCGGGAAGAGCGCGAAGAGATAATAAAAGAAACAAAGAGCTTATTTGCGCGGGCCCGTACAAATTGCCACTGCCTTTTTTTTTGGTCCTTAATGATTTTTAGTAGAAAAAATAAAAATAGCCTAGGGCCTCTCATTGTCTAAATCCGGTCCTGGCTCGAGGTACACTTCTTCTTCCGTTTCAACTTGAGGTAGCGATTCACTGTGATTGCTAATCTCTTTTGTTTCAATGGCCGAAGCAATTTAGCAGTTTTTACGAACTTCAAAATGGCTCCTTTATTCTTGACGCATTACAGACAGACCTGAAACTACATCTTTTACAAATTTGCTATCGAAGGTAAAAGGACTAAACAATGCAACAGCTTATTAAGTTACAACCTACATTCCAATAGATTCCATTATCACTTCAACAGCGTGACTATCAATCATTATGCCGTCACAGAGACCACAAAGCGAGTCATATTGTAAAATCTAAAAAGTTGCCAAAATATTAGACGCATAGCTTGCCAATAGTCAATTGTGCAATTTTTTGGCTTCACTTAGATCAGTTTTGACTCAGTTCGTTTAAGCTTGAGAATAAATTAATGTGACTGACTTTGTTCGTTTAAAATGTTATCACAATTTGCCGCCCCTGGATTTATCCATAAGATCCAATGGGTAGCTACGCCACTGCGCTTGTGTCACAACGCTGTTGAATTTCAAGCGCTGGTAGATATAACACTCACGTCTTAGGCGTCCAATTGCCAGAGTTGGGATTTTGGGAACGAGTCGCTGGAAGTCGAGTCCGAGTCTTTTCGTGCAACGACTCGAGTCAAGTCAACTTGCACCACAGATTCGAATCAGTTAACATACAGACTGGAGTCGAGTTTCGAAAGTAATAGGCCAAAAAAGTTGTTAAAAATTTTAACTTGCGGCAACTTTCACGTACAATTTTACTATGAAGCAATTGCGCGACATAGACCTCACTCATTTCGTAGCGTTGTCACAATTATCTACGCCATCCATTTAGTAGGCCGTAAAGTAAGTTTAGAATACCATGCAGACTAAATTCGATTACAATTTCACGCGCGAAACAAAGCCGTTTGGCGTAATACCAGAGTTGCCATTTATTCTGCTACACGAGCTAAATTTGCCACAAGCGAACTCAAACTGTCGGGCTCTTAAATGTATTGTGCATACGCGAAGCTCTTTCTAAGTCATATTTTTTCGTGAAAATAATTAGATTATCAGCAAGTGATTTGAGTCGTAATGGTCGAGTCTGAGTCATTTGTGCAACGACTCGAGTCTCACCAACGCTGCCATATGCGTAACAGATAGCATTGATTACATTAATAAATTGACATGGAAAAAGAATTAATATTCAGATTTAAACGTTCCACCGATGCAAGTTTCTTCATTATTGACGTTTCGCCTTCCGTTCGGAAGGCTTCTTCAGAAATAACAAGCGCACACTGTAAACGTTTTCGGAAATGCGAGAAAAATCACGAAGAACTGAAAATGCAACTTATACACGACATCACATTAAAACTATTACTACGCAAAAAATATATACATTTCAATACTTACAGTATATCCTTGACAACACATTACTGAAGCACATCATATACAGAAGGTACAATCACACCATCATTTCTGTTTAAAACATTCATTGACAACGCTTTCTGGTTCATCAAAAATCCTTCTGCGACACGACGCCTATGCCAATGTGATTCCCTTTTTAAAATTTCTACGTTCCCCCAGTCAATTAAGTGATCCTTGTGCAATACATGTTAACATGAAGCGGATTTCTTGACGTCAAGATTTTTACTGCGTCAAGATGCTCCCGCTTTCTAGTGGTTATGCTACTTCCCGTTTCCCCTATGTACACTGCATAACAATCACAGCATGAGATTTGATAAACCAGTCCTAACTTTTCATGATCTACAACACAATCTTTGGGTTTTGGAAATTCAGACGATAGAGGGAAAAATGGCTTTATAGCTACTCCCTCACCAATTTGTTGTAGCACACGTTTTATTGGTTCGGTGACTCTTTGCACGTTAGGTAAAGAGGTAGTAATTTTTGGCTTTTCATTATTTTCCGTTTGCTTTTTGTGCATCAACCTACGGTTGAAAGACTTTCTGGGGTATCCATTTGTCTTTGAAGTGGCTTCAATCGTGCGAAATTCCTTCTGTTTTAGTGTTTTGTCCAATGTGAGGTTTTCTGCTCTGTTGAATAAAGTTCTAGGAATGCTTAATTTTTGTGATAAATAGGGCCCGCTAAAGTCAATAAAGTCAAAAATTTTCCAGGACCTTGTTACATGATCAAATGTGTACTAACGTTCGTTTCAGGTGTTCAGGAGTCTGTTTTGGTAGATTTTATGAGTCAAAATATAGTCAAAATTTTGCATAGAGTCAAAATTTGTCAAAATTGTCCAAAGGCGACTTCGGCACTCTGGCTACTCGGGCTGAGCCTAAGTTACGAAATGATGAAAGGCTTGTTATTATTTAAATTTTAAAAAGTAAGCTTAAAGCTTTTTTTAACTTAATTCGTGTCAAGTTCGTTGAAAGAAACAGTCATCGTAAAAAACAACGAAGTGTGCGGTGGCAGTTGCGTTTTTCGCTCAACGATTTGTCCAGCCATAAGCTCTGGCTGGAGGAAAATAGCCCGAGCCGCATTGCGGAGAAAAGAAAGAGACAAACGAGACAAAAGCCTTTTTCCTTATTACATCTTACTCGGGCTCGATCGCATTTACCTGAGTCAGACAATGCAAACGTTTGTTACGTTGTTTCACACAATTCTTTCCTTAACTTGTTTGTGGAACTCGGGCCCTCGAGAAATAGCCCGAGCTACAATTGGAGAGAGGAATAGAAAAAAGATTTCGTAAGACGCCTGCCATCATGCTGCCATGTAGTAAATGCAGGCTTTTTGTTTGGTCATAAATGTCTGTTCCTCTGTTGCTCACAATGGATAGCTGATAACAAAGAGCTACACAACAAACTCAGTATGAGTTTGCCATCAAATTAAAAAGATTAAACTTTATGTATGAATGAAAGTATTTTGCAACAATTTAACTGTTGTGTAAGTTGCTATTTTATTGCTTTTTTTACCGTTTTTTTAACACTGTTTATGTCGAGCCCGAGTAGCCATAAAAAGCTAGAGTCGCCACTGAAATTGTCTTTATCAAAAATTTCCTTACAAAAACGAGCAAATTTATATTTTTTAAATATTTTTTTGAATTTTTGAGCTGCTATTAAAATTTTATGCGCAGTTTTATTTGATTTTAAACTTTTGAAATAGTTGCAATATTTGCACTATCGTCACAATAATGCGTGCGGTAATTGAGAAGGAAATAGCACTTATTATGCATGAAACGTCATTGTTGATGCATAAATGCATAATTGTTAGACAATTAATCTAATCCTATAAAAGCCTTGCGCTCTTTACACGTGGTCTTTTAAGTTGTAGCTTGCAAAGCAAATAATGTCAAAACAAGCCAAATCTTCTATAGCGAAAGTTAGACAAACTTGCCAGGAATATCCGGATGAGTTTTCGGCAACTCCTGCCGGCGACTTGCGATGGAACCTTTGCGACGTGTTAGTCAAATGCGACAAAAAGTTTTTTGTGGAAAGCCACCGAAAAAGTAAGCAACACCAAGGAAAATTGGAGACGAAGAGCAAATCTCAAAGTAAGCAAACCTTTTTACATTTCGATCAAGTAAACTTCAAGGAACAGGTTGTTTCTTCATTCTTAGCTGCAGATATCCCACTTCATAAACTGAACCATCCTTCTTTAAAGTCTCTGTTTGCTAGAATGGGAAAAGTATTGCCTTCGGAGACTGCAGCCCGGGCATGTGTCGCTAAATTGGCATCCCAAAAAGAGGAACAAATTCAAGAATTACTTTGTGACAAACAAATTTTTTTGATTGTGGATGAAGCAGAGGTTGCTAAACAAAAGTAAATTAGTGTGCTTGTGGGCAGCTTAGATGCTCCAGATCAGACATTCCTCGTTAATTGCCATCCACTTGACAGCGATCGCAATGTTAATAGCAGTATTATTCTGCACACTGCGGATGACATATTGCGACAACTTGAAATAAAACGCGAGAATTTTTCATTGTTCTTGAGTGATGCTGCTCGGTACATGTCTTCGGCTGGAAAGACATTAAAGGAATTATACCCTTCTTTGATGCATGTCACCTGCGTTGCGCACTTACTACATAACTGCGCTATGCGTGTGCGTGCTCATTCTAAAAATATTGATGAAGTAATAGCAATGATCATAGCATGAAGCAATAGCAACGATCAATTCCATATTATCACCGTTCAACAAAATTTTAGAAACTGTGATAAAAAGCAGGCTGATTAAATTTTGGGATAAACTCAATGTATTTTCTCCCACACAATTTGGCTTTCGTACAAACTATTCCACATCTCTGGCCATCACCCAAGTTCACGAATGTATTTTACGTAAACTCGATGACAGACAAACAGTCTGTGGAATTTTTATGGATCTTGCAAAGGCTTTTGATACAGTGGACCATAATGTTTTACTCTTGAAACTAGATCAATACGGAATAAGGGGGGTGGCTTATGATTTAATTAGCTCGTACCTTAACAATAAGAGACAACTGGTGGCTGTTAATAATAACGAATCAGATGAAAAAATAATTGAAACTGGTGTTCCTCAAGGCAGTGTTCTAGGGCCTTTGTTCTTCCTAATTTATATTAACGATTTAACGCGCTGTTCTAATTTTAATGTAACGTTGTATGCCGATGATAGTGTTCTAACCTTGGCACATAAAGATGTGTTATCTTTACAAAATAACGTCAACCATGAATTACTTAAAATTCACGAATGGCTTCGTATCAATAAGTTAACAGTGAACTTGGATAAAACTAATTTTTTATTATTTTCTAACTGCTCTAGACCACCAAAATTTAACATATCGTTTGCAGGTTCCAGTATCAAGCAATGTGATAGTGTAAAATATTTAGGTGTGTACTTGGACGATAAGTTAAACTGGAATAGGCATGTCGGTTACGTTATTACTAAGCTATCTTCAGCTTCCGCAATTTTTTACTAATTAAGAAACCTCCTTCCGATCAACATTCTGACCTCTGTGTATTACAGCATCGTCTATTCTCATCTACAATATGCTGTCATTAGTTGGGGTAACTGCTCTGTCACGTTAAGAAAACGGCTACGAATTAAACAGAATTCGATAATTCGTATTATCAACAAATCTAGAATTTATAAAACTAAATTAAAGCCTCTGTTTGAAAAAATGAACCTTCTTAATATCAGTGCTATTTACGAACTTGAGGTTGGTAAATTCATGGCTAAATTACAAAACAAACAGCTACCTGATTATTTTAATAGTTTATTTTCTTTAACATCTTCATTTTATTCGTATTCTACTCGTAGAGTGGCTAATGAAAAATTTTTTAAAAATAGAAGTTATTTAATTAAAACAGAACGGTCCATAAAAATTGCTGGTCCTAAAATTTGGAATAACCTACCTAAAACTATCAAAGAAAAATCTGAGAAAGTTAAATCTTTCAAAAGTAGTTTAAAAGAGTACCTTCTTTCTGCGCAAGAGTTTTCTTGATTATCTCTTTCACAGAGCTGGTATGTCTACAAATCAATTGCTTAACTTTATTTATTATTATTATTATTTATGTATTTTCTTTTTTTTTTTCTTCTTTATTGTTTTCTTTTCTTTTTGGTGTTATTTAATGTAATTGTAGTAGACCTAGTTCTAGATCATACTTCATTTATGTGTGCTTTTATGCTTTCATGTTTTTGTGTACCTTATGTTTTTGAATAGACTCTACCGTGAGGAGATGCAGACTCGACGACCTCTCAGGTCTTTCGCATCTCTTCTGTGACATTATTTGTTAGTTTTTTTGTTGTTGTTTTCACTGTTACGCACTATTATTTTGTTGTTTAATTTTGTCAAAATAAAATGTTGTTGTTGTTGATCAAGGCAGCAACAATCAAAAACAAAGATCGCAACAAAGATTTTCATGATGCTGGTCTGTCATCTCCTCCTGACCCTGTAATTACAAGATGGGCAACTTGGCTTAGAGCTGCCTTATATTATAGTGAGAACCTTCCAGCAGTTCGTACCATTGTCAACAATTGGACAAGTGCAGGCCTCTTAGTCAGCACTCAGCAGAGCATAAGACGCTATCAATGTGGAAGGTTTGTTGTCGGACTTGGTTAGAATAAATCAATACCGGACTCTAGCAGCCAACGTAGAGTTCTTAGAAGGAAGTGCCTGCACAATAACCAAAGCATACGGACTGCTGAAGAATATGCAATTCGATGATGATCCTTGCGCAACTAAAGACTACATTAACAAACGACTATCCAACTCTGATTTAGAAACAATAATAAACTGTACCAACTTGACAATTGACCCAACAAGCTACGCACTATTGCAAAAAGCCCAGCCAACCTGTGCTACTATTGAAAGGTCGTTTTCTATGCTCAATAAATTACTGAGAAAAGACAGAAATTTTGATGTTAAGAACGTAAAAAAATATATGATGCTGTATTACAATAAAACGTCTTTGTAATTATACTGCGTGGCTTTCGTTAAAAAAATCATAGACATACTGTTAGTGTACAGTACAGTTGCGATAGCAACGCAATTTTTGTATTACACACTAATTGATACCGGTACACACAATGGCTGGTTATCCCAGGTTTTAACGTCATGTGTCGCTTTGTTGCATTAGCTTCACCACTGAGTAATTGAGAAAATGTCCGAAGTAGGCTACCTTTTTCTTTAAAAACTTATGGAAATTGCAGATTATAAAACATATTTAATTAATAAAGTGCAACAAGACATAAATAATACGCGGAAGCGGTTAAGTCAAAATAAAGTCAAAATTTTACTAAAATAAAGTCAAAAATAATAAATAAATCAATTTTTCAGCCACCTGATGATCGTTTTTTTGCGTGAAACACTGTGTTGTGGCTAATGCTTTTAGTTTTAAAGAAATAAATTAAACGAAACTATAGCTCTGACTTTGTAGTTATAGAGCACTTTCTGCAAGAAAAATTGACAAACTCAAGTACTAAAGTCAAAAATATATTTTTTTAGGTCAAAAAACAGCCCTAGTTATAAGCCAAACAATTCATTTGCTTGTTTGACCTTTGACCCCAAATGACGTCACACAAAACCAATCACTGTTGGTCCTTTTATGCCCCCTTCGAGATGCATCTGCTCCTTTAATTTGAAGGTTCTACCAGTTACCATTCACAAGTTATTAGCGTTTGGACAGATTTCTGTTCATTTTATTTGACTGACGATTGACCTTTAACCTGTTGACCGCCACCCCCCAAAAGTTGTCAGACACAAGTTCACATGGAGGTCTATCATTCCTGAGAAATCGAAGTCTCTAACGTCAGCGGTTCAAAAGCCTTAGGCTGCACAAAAATCTGTTAAGATTCGTTCATTTGACCTTTGACCCTAAATGACGTTACAAAAAGGTAATTGTTGTGCATATTTTTGTTCCCTACATTGATATGCATATAATCAACAACAACAACAACTGAATTTATTTAGTCAACATCACAACTAAGGCGATACCAAACGATGTTCAAATTTAAGAACACTTTTAAATTGAGCACAAAAGAAAAGAGGTGATTTGACAAGGAATCGCGAAGGGACGCAAAGTCTTCAAGTCAAGCGATTCCCGAAGCAATAATCAAATACTTGAAAAAAGTCTCGAATGGAGTGAAAGCTTTAAGAACATACTTTATGAAATGAATTTATAGCTAATTATTTGAGATATTGATCCTCTAGGATTAATACAAAACTTAGCTTTAAGATGAATAATTAAATTGAAAATTTATAGAATGTGATGGATAGATAGTTTTATTACTGAAAATCATATATAGGTTTGAAATGTAAGCTCCTTATGTGTTTTGAGGAATTTACGACGAGATGATTGTTTTAATGGGAACGGTAAAGAGTTCCATAACTTAGCTTCTTGAAATTGGATCGATTTTTGTACCCGATTAGTTGCATACAAAGGTAAAATTAAATTTTGACGAGAAGATGATCTTGTATTATGAACATTGGCGTTCTTAAATTCTATGAAATAGTCATTAAAATATTTTGGAGTATATTTGCTAATGTAACTAATATACAAACTTGCTTAGCTTTAGCTTAATTTTGTATAAATCGTTTAACTTCAGAATTTTGAATTTACGATGAAGATGTTTAGGAGAAGTACGCCAACCAAGATGACCAATCGCTTTTAAAGCCTTGTTTTGAAGAGACCTTAGTTTAATGAGGTAGGAATTATTGGTAGATCCCCAGATAATTATCCCATAAAATAGAAGTGGATGGACCAAAGCGTAATACAGAGTTTTTAATGCAAAAATGGGAAGAACTTTATTAAGTTTAAATAATATTCCGATATTTCTAGATACTTTGGCTTCTAAATTTTGAATGTGGCAAAAAACTTAGTTTGTGGTCAATTACGACTCCAAGATATCTTATTTTTCGGAAGATTGAATACAATTTGAGTTATATCGCAACTGAATATCGCATCTTGGAGATCGTAGTTTGTAATTGATAATGATTGCTTGCGATGTACTTGTATTTATTTTTAGTTTATTAGCATCCATCCAAAGCTTAACAAGTAAAAGTTCATTATTACATAAAGCTTCTAATTTATTTAGATTATCAGAGGAATACAACAATAGTGTATCATCTGCAAACAAATGTGGCTTGCATAATAATGCATTACTGAGATGATTGATGTATAATATGAAGAGTATTAGTCCCAATACTAATCCCTGAGGTACTCCTGATTTTATTTCCTGCATTGGAGAGTTTGCATCATTGATGCATACATATTGCTTTCGGTTAAGTAAATAACTTCCAAATAATTGATGACAGACTCCACGTATGCCATAGTGAGACAACTTAGTTAGCAATATTGAATGGTTAACCGAATCGAAAGCTTTTTTAATATCTAATGCAATAGCACATGTGTATAGTTTGCCGTTAATGTTATCGAAGCTTTGCGTAACTACATCAATTAGAGGAAACATAGTTGTGTGTGTTGATTTTTGTTTAGAAAACTAATTAATCTTGATTTTATTAATTTTTCAATGACTTTTGAAAATGACGAAAGTAATGAAATCGGTCTGTAATTTTTAATTGATTGGTTAGAGCCAGTTTTATATATAGGAATAACTTTAGCTATTTTAAGTTCGTCGGGGAAGATACCTTGAGTAAACATATACTCCACAAGGTATCTAAATAAGGTGATAAGACATCTGCAGCAATAATCAAGAATTTTGTTAGTATTTTATTATCGCTAGTGGATTTATTTGCATTTAACCTTTTAAGTTCAGTAGCCAGTTCGTTAGGAGTGGGAGGAGATAGAACCATTGAAGATGTGACACTATTCTTTAGGTAGTCATTGTGTGACTTAGTTGAATTAATATCCTCAGAAATTTTGTGACCGACATTAGCAAAAAAGTGTTCAAAATTCCAGCAATTTCATTTTTGTCCGAAATAACTGCATCATCAAATAACATTTTTCACATTTCGCATGTCACATTTTTTCCTAGGCAAAAGTTCTCGTAAAATATTCCAAGGTTCTTTAGGATTATTTGTGACAAATTTTAACTGATTTTCAAAATATAGCTTTTTTGCTGCTGTTTTTAGTTTAGTCAGTAGATTTGCATATCTTTTGTAGCACGCCTTTTGATTGTTCGATCCGCATAAATAATGAGTCTTATACAATTTTTGCTTCTTTCGTATGGATACATACAAACCTTTAGATATCCGCGATTTACGTTGTAACCTTTTTTGTCTTCGTGTGCATTGCATAAGTGGTGCATGTGTATTTATTACTTTTTTTGTTGTATTTAAGAAGTGGTGAAAAACATCGTTAAAGTTTAGCGAATCTAGTTCGGGCATGCTACAAAAATACTCTTCCAATGATATTTGTAAATCTTGACAAAATTCATTTGAATCAAATTGTTTCATGTTTCGGTAAAACTTTGTGGTGTTATGTGAGTGTTTTTTAATATTGCTAATAGTAACAAAAGTCGGCAAATGGTCTGTTATTTGGTAATCAATAATACCAGGTACAATTTTACATTTTGTAATGTTAGTTATAAGGTGATCAATTAGAGTGGATGAGGACTCGGTTATACGCGTAGATTTATCTAGAAGCGAAAAAAAAGTGTTGGAGTGTAACATATTAATATAAGAAGCCGCTGGTTCGATGGCTTGTTGCAGAATATTGATGTTGAAATCGCCAAGAACAATGCAATTGGCATATTTTGAATTAAGTTTTACAAGGGTATCATTAAACTCATCAATAAATTCCTTAACATTGGCGTTAGGATGACGATAAACCACCCCTAAAACAAAATTTTGGGTTAAACTTGTGTTAATAGAAATCCATAAATTTTCAAGGCCATTTTTTGAAAACCTGTATAAATTTTCTCCAGCAAATTCAATTTCTTCTTCAATATATATACCCACTCCTCCAGCGTTAGTATCCGAATCTACGTGGCAAAATTTGTAACTACGTGGCAAATTTGTAATCTGAAAATTTGACGGTCCTACCTGTTGTCATTCAAAAGTTATGAGGTTTTGATGAATTTGTTTTTTTGACCTTTAACGTGTTGACCGCCACCCCCCAAAAGTTGTCAGGCACAAGTTCCCATTGAAATCAACCACCCCTGAGACTTTCAAGTCTCTAGCATCAGCGGTTCAAAAGCCTTAGGCTGCACAAAATTGGTGTTGAAAAAAAAAAAAAAAAAAAAGAATTTTTGCGAGACAAAAATCTTTTTTCTACAAACTGGGGGTCTGTCGGAGAAAGTTAGTGTGACCAAGGTGTAAACCTAGGTGGGACACACATTTGAACTCTAGGTCACTTTTCAATTGGAACAGTAGTTTAACAGCTATAGCTGTTAAAAGCGTCAAAAAGTGCAGAAATGGCCAAGTAAAAACAACATGGCTTACCCTTTCGGGAAGCCATAACTAATCGGTGTGAAAATAGAACGTAGAACAACTAGATGGCAGCTGCCAGCACCCGCTTATGGCTTCCCGATCAAGCTTTCTAGGGACCCAACATATAACGAAACAGCAGAGTGACATGGCTTTTACAACTTAAAAATAATAATAAAAATTGTAGCAAAATATAGGTGGGCATTGGCACACATGAAGTAAGTTTAAATTCCTGTAACCTGTGCTCCACAAACTTACTAACATTGTAACGACTTCTTACATTTCTGTAATACAGTGATCGAAATCTCAATAAACCTGTTATCCTCAAATTTCTTCACGTGCACAGTGGTAATGCTACACAAAAAACCAAATTTTCATTATACTCGCCGTATTACGCCGAAGCGTGTAACGAGTGGCGGGGGCCATATCCGCGGCTCAGCGCCTGGGCTACATAGCTCCGAACAAACGTCGCAACGGTGGCGAGCCGTTGGCGACACGGGGGGGGGGGGCGAGAGGGGCGACCGCCCCCCGCAATGATTTTTTGATCATTTTTCCAAATCGCCAAGAACCGCAGAGTTTTTTTTTTCAGGGGTAGGAGGGGTGACGTCAGATGCTCTTGGCAATGTAATTTTTGTAACGAAATGTCTAGCTCCATCACTTGTTCTAATATTTTTCGACATTTCTAATTTCGCAATTTGCAAACGCATGTGACAGAAGCAATCACTGCTTACTGTAAAAGACAATGGTTACAATTCATATCAATCATCAACTGTTGTATCATAAAATCCACCAGGATGGGATAAGGTATCTCAATACTTTGTGAAATCATAGTTCTCTTAGGTTTTAGCTAATATTCATTATGCATAGATTGATTGGCAATCCAAAACACAACGTGATTTTGCCGAATAGTATTAAATTAACTTTTTTCTGACGTGAGGTACCAATAACAATAAGCTTGCTTCAAGAACTCCGAAATGATGGCTAGTTTAAACCAACCAAAAAGGATATATCGGTATCAATAACAATCTTGTAGCCAGTAGTGTTGAGAGAGGGGGCAGCGGAGTACAAAGCACCGGGGCCCGTCATGTTTTCAGGGGCCTGGCCAGTTTGGCCAAACAAAGCGCCATCGCAAGACGAAGACATTTTTCTTTTTTTTGCTCTTCACTCAATTTTTAGTGGAAAACAGAAAACAGGACGTCTACAGACGTGATGACCTTTTTTGCTCTTCACTAGATTTTGAGTGAAAAATAGGGCGTCTGCGGACGTGTGACCTTTTTTTTGGAGACACATGAGGGGGCCCGCAATGGTGTCCTGCTCAGGGTCCCTCGCTGGCTCTCGGCGCACCTGCTTGTGGCTTTAAATTAGCCACATTTAACCAAAGAATGCGAATATCATTAGATAGATAAGATTTATATCATTGGTTAGACATAGTTACTGCAAAACCTTGCTAGCGCATAAGCTATTAGTAACTGGCTATTAAGTAGCTTACATTGAAATAGACAATTCATACGATCCAAGCAGGAGCGTATTTAGGGGGGGGGGCATTGTGCCATGACCCCCTCTCCCTTTTGACTCTGCTTTTCAGTCAAAAAGAATAAAACTGATGGCGCCAAGTGACTGAAATATGCCAAACTCATGTGATGGTTTCTGTAGCTTATAGCCAGGTGCGGATCCAGGGGGTAGGATGAAGGGTATGCGTCCTTCCGCCAGCCATTTTCAAAAATGTTTTCGATGGATACAATTTTTTCATAATTAACAAACTCTTCGATAGCAATAACCCTTACGCCATAAGCACGCATATTCAAAAATGTGCGAGCAAAATACATCATAGGCTATTTGGTAAAGCACTCAGAATTAGGGATAAAATATATAAGTAAAATTGGCCTGAAAATTATTCAAAAAGCACTAAAATAGCCATTACAATCTGTAAATTTTCAAAATTTTCCGGGGAAGCATACCCCCCGGACCCCCCTAGAGCTTTTCTTGTTTCTCAATCAGCTTCAAATTTGTTACGCCGAAAAAAAAATACGCTTGAAAAATGTAAAAATTATGGCCCCCTCCCCCCCCCCCACTTTCAAAATTTCTCGCTACGCCACTGGATCTAAGTATGCCGCTACCAACAAATATCAATGAAAGAAATGCTGCAATAAATCATGGCAGAATTGTTTTAACAAAATCACAAAAAGAATATCCTCGAAGTGCTAGAGCTAATCAAGCTTTAACTGTCGATTGATATAAAGACCACTTTGGCTGGAATATCCCGACGTGTTGGAGGCTGTGTTTTGTTTTTATTGCCGTGTCTTCAATGCTACAGTAAGTATACTTATATGCAGCTAGTTTAAAAAACTTATGTACATTGTTGTTCCCGCACAGTCAGGAAATTATAAATTTGATACGTTATTGGAAACCGAACCTGGGTTTATTTTGTTAGCGCTTCCACCCTTCACAAGAATTTGGATTTCGCAATTTTGACTTGGCAGTAATCATTCGGCTTCCTGAATTACGCAACGTCTTGGCGTCTTTATTAGCTTGCACCGAAATCATTAAGCAATCGCACTCTTTCACAGTTTGGCAAATTTCCTCTAGAGCCACCCGTTTTTGTGTTTTCGATTAATTACTTCCAGTGTGTTTTACCGAATTGTAGCAGAATCGAATTTTTGGGCTTGGATAACAGACGTTATTTCTGCTGGGTTATTTTGATTTATTTGAGTGAACCTCGGTGAGTTTTTGCCTCTCAGTATATTTTACGATTTATTTTATGAAGAATCAGCCTGAATATACTTCAGTTCCAAGTATATTTTATTTGTGAATATTGAGAGGTGAAGGTCTTAAGGTCTCCCCTGGACGCTTAGTGTTGGGGCGTGGTTTTTCCAACAATTGTCTCAGAAACACATATAAGTTGGTCCTATTTCATCTAAGAAAACCCGTAGATTCGACTTATTATGGGTGAAAAACTATGGATCGATTCCAGAGTTTCCAATATTTTGTAGCGCTTCAGCAATATTTCTGTCGTTGTTTATTTCTACGCAAAATATACTCAGACGCAAACAAAGGATGAAAAGATGACATAGAAAAAGGAAGGCGCAACAAAATATTTAACTGTTGCAGCATGCAGATTGCGGACCCATAACCACTATAAAAGCAATTAAGGGTCTACATGGTTGCACAACCGATGATATTAGCAGAAACTTAATCACTACACCTAAAGTAAATGAGTGAAACAATGAGAAATATATCGTGTGATATCGACAAACGCATAATGAACATAAGTTTAGTCATTTTTAAAAAGTACATGATTATTCACCTTTTTGTAAATTTGGTAACGCATGCAATGCATGCCTGGCATTAAATGCAGAATGCGTCCCTGATTTACAGTGATTTTTTTCTTTTAACAAATGTTTCGTAAGTGTAGTGTGTTTTTGAATTATCAGTTTCGACGCGCAAAACATGCCTGGTATCAATGTCTTACCTCCTAGAGTTTCTGAAAATAGCTGGTGTAACCTATGATTATGTTAAAATTATACGTTACAATATAGATACAAAATAAAAAAAAATTCAGTAAATGCAGTGCAATAGCCTTCTTTAGGAATGCCAATAAAACTACACCTACGGAAATCTAATGTGCCTATCGTCTTACTCATGTTTTCGCGTAGCTCTGCAAAAATCCCAAGTTATGACATCATTTTGCCCCCCCAATGTTTTTTCCTGGCGGCGCCACTGTGCCGATTTGATCGGCCCGGGAATCGAAACCCAGGCCTCCCGCACCGGTAGCGTGCGCTTAGCCACTGAGCTAACCGGCCGGTGCAGTGCTACACACGTCTGCAGCAAAAACATCTTGCTTGTCTGACATCTCAAACAAGCTGGCAAATCTTACAGTAAATTCAAACAAAACCCGCGATGTATCTACAAGGATTTGTGCAGCTGCAAGGACGACTGCACTCATACAAAATGAAATTAAATCATCGAGCTTGTGTTCGATTCTAAGGGCAAGAAATCGCGGCATAAAAATCACTTTTATAGCAGCGATTACAGTGCTCAACAATCTGCGCAAAAATTAAACGGTGCAATATTTCGCATAAGACTTCGCTCAAGGTATTGCAGATGAATCAATTGAATTCAATAAGGGACCACTTGTTGATAAGTTGAAACTTAAAAGTTAAAACTTAATACATACTTATTAATGGCAACTTTCTAGCAACTTAAAGTGTAAAGCGATTGATAAACTAAGATTGCTCGCATTACATATAAGTGCTGTGACTACTTCAACAAAAACTTTGACACTCATCAAGTTACAGCCAAACAGTTTTCATTTGGTCCAGTTACCCAATTGCATAATGCGTGAATGAAATAAGGCAAACAAGTGCTGATTACAACGAACTTCGCTAAACCACAAGCCTGATGTTCTGAGAGCGGACTATGCTAGCAATTAATTCAACAAACTTTTCGCCGCAATGCGAAGACAGTTTCAATGCGAGGAATCCGCGAAGCTAAGTTAAGAGTCCAATGCACCAACCACTTGGCCAACTCACATGTGCCCCATATTGCTGTTTAAAATGTCAGTTTGAACACAAACTCATACCGCTCACTCACGAATGAAAAAGTTTGAAGCTAAAATAGCTGAAAAAACATGTTTCCCTACTGCCCTATAACGGATAAAAAAATATGCTTGAATTTTATGAGGTTTCCTGAAATTTTCACGTTTTTTAGTTTTGACTCCAAGTCAGGCGCTTTGGGGTAACTATTCATTATATTAATCGTTTTGTTACCCAGATTGAAGTTAATATCCTCCGACAATTTGAAGGTCCTAGCTGTTGCCATCCAAAAATTATGAGCTTGTGAATATTTTCCTATTTTTGACCTTTGACCTAAAACCAAATGATCGCCACCCCCGAAAAGTTGTGAGATACAAGTTTACGTCGAGGTCTATCATCCCTGAAACTTTCAAGCCTCTAGCATCAGCGGTTCAAAAGCCCTAGACCGCACATAATCGGCAACATTTATCAGTTTTTTGACCTTTGACTCCGAGTCACGTGACATAGAGCGTTTATAGTTGGTGCAATGCAAGAACATACCAAGACAACATCAACCCTATTGATTTCAAGTCCTCATGTGTTTTCAATCAATAGTTATAAACCAAACTAAATGGCAGCTGCCCGCTTATATCTTCCCAATAAAGCTTTCTAGGGATCCAAACCTCTAGCGGAACAGCAGAGTGACTTCGCTTTTACAACTTAAAAAAATATAATAAAAGCGTGCAAAATATAGGTGGGCATTATCACACATGAAGTAAGTTTAAATTCCTGTGGCCTGTGTTCCATAAACTTAATATTGTAACGACTTCTTACATTTTTGTAATACCCTGATCGAAATCTCAATAAAACTATTATCCTTAAATTTCTTCACGTGTACAGTGATAATGCTACACAAAAAATCAAATGTTCGTTATACTCGCCGTATTACGGCGAAGCGTGTAACGAGTGGCGGGGCCCATTTCCGTGGATCAGCGCCTGGGCTACACAACTCCAAAGAAACGTCGCAACGATGGCGAGCCGTTGGCGACACTGTGACGATTTGACCGACCCGGTAATCGAAGCTCACACCTCCCGCACCGATAGCGTGCTATTTCCCGATAAAGCTTTCTAGGGACCCAAACATTTAAGGGAGCAGTAGAATGACTTCGCTTTTAAAACTTAAAAAAATAAGAACATCGTAGCAAAATATAGGTGGGCATTAATTAGCACACATGAAGTAAGTTTAAATTCCTGTAGCCTGTGCTCCATGAACTTAATATTGTAACTTCTTACATTTCTGTAATACAGTAATCGAAATCTCAATAAAACCATTATCCTTGAATTTTCTCACGTGTACAGTGACCATGCTACACAAAAAATCAAATGTTCATTATACTCGCCGCATTTTGCGGAAGCGTGTAACGAGTGGCTTTCTAGGGACCCGAACATCTAAGGGAACAGTAGAAAACTTCGCTTTTACAACTTAAAAAAAAAATCGTGGCAAAACATAGGTGGGCATTATCACACATAAAATAAGTTTAAATTCCTGTAGCCTGTGCTCCATAAACTTATTCCAGCAACTTAAAGTGTAAAGCGATTGATAAACTAAGATTGCTCGCATTGAATATAAGTGCTGTGACTACTTCAACAAAAACTTTGACACTCATCAAGTTACAGCCAAAGTTTTGATTTGGTCCAGTTACCCAATTGCATAATGCGTGAATGAAATAAGGCAAACAAGTGCTGATTACAACGAATTTCGCAAAACTACAAGCCTGATGATCTGAGAGCGGACTATGCTAGCAATTAACTTAACAAACTTTTCGCCGCAATGCGAAGACAGTTTCAATGCGAGGAATCCGCGAAGCTAAGTTAAGAGTCCAATGCACCAACCACTTGGCCAACTCACATGTGCCCCATATTGCTGTTTAAAATGTCAGTTTGAACACAAACTCATACCGCTCACTCACGAATGAAAAAGTTTGAAGCTAAAATAGCTGAAAAAACATGTTTCCCTACTGCCCTATAACGGATAAAAAAATATGCTTGAATTTTATGAAGTTTCCTGAAATTTTCACGTTTTTTAGTTTTGACTCCAAATCAGGCGCTCTGGGGTAACCCTTCATTATATTGATAATTTTGTTACCCACATTAAGGTTAATATCCTCCGACAATTTCAAGGTCCCAGCTGTTGCGATTTAACAGTTATGAGCTTGTGAATATTTTCCTATTTTTGACCTTTGACTCCAAACCACTTGTGTGGTGAGACACAAGTTTACGTCGAGGTCTATCATCCCTGAAACTTTCAAGCCTCTAGCATCAGCAGTTCAAACGCCTTGCATTGCGCAATATTGGCAACATTTATTAGTTTTTTGACCTTTGACTCCGAGTCACGTGACATAGAGCGTTTATAGTTGGTACAGTGCAAGTACATATCAAGACACACCAACCCTATTGATTTCAAGTTCCCATGAGTTTTCAAGCACTAGTTATAGACCAAACAACATGTTTGCTTATTTGACCTTTGACCCCCAGTGACGTCACGCAAAATTAATCACTGTTGGTCCTATTTTACCTTGATTGAGATGCATCTGCTCCGTAAATTTGAAGGTCCTACCAGCTACCATTCTCAAGTTATTAGCGTTTGATCGATTTTCTTTTCATTTTATTGAATTGACGTTTAACCTATCAACTCCCACCCCCCAAAGTTGTTAGGTACAAGTTTACATGGAGGTCTATCATCCCTGAAACTTTCAAGTCTCTAGCATCAGCGGTTCAAAAGCCTTAGGCTGCACAAAAATCTGTTGAGATTCGTTCATTTGACTTTTGACCCTAAATGACGTCACAAAAAGATAAGTGTTATGCATATTTTTGTTCCCCATATTGATATGCATATACTGTGAAAATTTGACGGTCCTACCTTTTGTCATTCAAAAGTTATTAGGTTTTGGTAAATTTGTTTTTTTGACCTTTAACGTGTTGACCGCCACCCCCCAAAAGTTGTTAGGCACAAGTTCCCATTGAGATCTACCACCCCTGAGACTTTCAAGTCTCTAGCATCAGCGGTTCAAAAGCCTTAGGCTGCACAAAATTGGTGTTGAAAAAAACTTTGCGAGACAAAAGTTATTTTCTAGAAACTGGGGGGCTGTCGGGGAAAGTTAGTGTGACCAAGGTGTAAACCTAGGTGGGACACACATTTGAACTCAGGTCACTTTTGAATTGGAACAGTAGTTTAGCAGCTATAGCTGCTAGAAGCGTCAAAAAGTGCGGAAATCGCCAAGTAAAAACAATATGGCTTCCCTTTTTCTGAAACCACACAAAACAAGCACCCGCTTATGGCTTCCCGATCAAGCTTTCTAGGAACCCAACTCTAACGGAACAGTGGAGTGACTTCGCCTTTACAACTTAAAAAAATATAATAAAATCGTGCAAAATATAGGTGGGCATTATCACACATGAAGTAAGTTTAAATTTCTGCAGCCTGTGCTCCATAAACTTAATAATCTTGTAACGACTTCTTACATTTCTGTAATACCGTGATCGAAATCTCAATAAAACTATAATCCTTAAATTTCTTCACGTGCACAGTGGTAATGCTACACAAACAATCAAATGTTCATTATACTCGCCGTATTACGGCGAAGCGTGTAACGAGTGGCGGGGCCCATCTCCAAGGCAGCTCCGAACAAACGTCGACACGGTGGCGAGCCGTTGGCGACACTGTGCCGATTTCATCGGCCCGGGAATCGAAGCCCACACCTCCCGCACCGATAGCGTGCGCTTAGCAACTGAGCTAACCGGCCGGTGCAGTGCTACACACGTCTGCAGCAAAAACATCTTGCTTGTCTGACATCTCAAACAAGCTGGCAAATCTTGCAGTAAATTCACACAAAACCCGCGATGATTCTTGAGTGATTTGTGCGGCTGCAAGGACGACTGCACTTACACAAAATGAAATTAAATCATCGAGCTTGTGTTCGATTCTAAGGGCAAGAAATCGCGGCATAAAAATCACTTTTATAGCAGCGATTACAGTGCTCAACAATCTGCGCAAAAATTAAACGGTGCAATATTTCGCATAAGACTTCGCTCAAGGTATTGCAGATGAATCAATTGAATTCAATAAGAGACCACTTGTTGATAAGTTGAAACTTAAAAGTTAAAACTTAATACATACTTATTAATGGCAACTTTCTAACAACTTAAAGTGTAAAGCGACTGATAAACTAAGATTGCTCGCATTACATATAAGTGCTGTGACTCATCATCGTCCAGTTTTAATCCGGTTTTTCCTCGTGTCCGAAGGTGGCCGGATGCACCTCATTCCTTCAGCAATCGCTCCCACTCCCTCTCTCCATCTCGCGCGATCTGTAGCTTCCTCCACCCTCAACCCAATTTTCTTTATATTATCTTCGACTTGTTTTTTCCATGTTTGCTTCGGCCGTCCTCGCTTTCGTGGTCCATTCACTTCAAACATCATTGCCTTCTTCAAAATGCTCTCATCATCCCTCCTAACCACATGTCCATACCATCTTACTCCATTCGCTTTAGCCATTTTATCTAAAGTTTCCTTCAGACCCAGCATTTTCATCAGCTCCTCAGTATTCTTTCTATCCACTAGTTTTACTCCACACATTGATCTCACCATAGCTCTTTCAATTCTTCTCAAAATTACCATCTCATTTTCCCTCAAACACCATGTCTCACTTCCATGTAACATTGCTGATCTTACGCAACTACGATACACCATCCCTTTCATTTTCAAAGAAAACCTTCTCCCAAGTAACAACTCTCCACATTCTCTAAATTTCATCCATCCGATCCGTACTCTTGCAGTCACTGCAGTTTCACACCCACCACTAGCATTCAGCCTATCTCCAAGATAACAAAAACCCTTCACAGTCTCCACTTCATCACACAACACCTCCACTGGTTCTTCCTTTTCGTCTCCAATATCTTCTCATCTTCTACATACAAACTGTTGTGTAAAACTGCAAGATACTTTTTTCATTTTAGTGCATCTCGCATGAATCCACTTCTTACAGAGCGTGCACCACATCGCGTTAGACATCACTCTTTTCCCACATATTCCACACGGATCCACCCTGCTACGCACAACCTCCCCTTCTGCACCACTCACCATCATCTTAGTCTTTCTAATGTTTATTCTCAATCCCTTGCTTTCCAATGCATCTCTCCACCTTTGGAACCTCTCCCTTAGATCCTCCAAATTTTCGCTCATCAGCACAAGATCATCCGCGTACAAAATTTCATTCAATAGTTCCTCTCTTGCATGTTCCGACACTGCATCAACCACAATAGCAAATATCAATGGTGATAGCACAGACCCTTGATGCACACCAACTCTTACCCCAAATTCGTCCGAAAAAACCGATCCAACTCTGACTTTCGTCCTTGAGCCCTCATACAAGCTCATTACTGCTTTCACCAACACTTCTGGCAAGCTTTTCTTTCTTAATGCCCATTTCATCACTTTTCTGGGAACCCTATCAAACGCTTTTTCCAAGTCCACAAAACACATGTACAGCTTTTCCTCTTTTCCACGAAACTCCTCTTGCATCCTTCTCAAAACAAACCAAGCATCAGTCGTGCCCTTCCCAGGCATAAAGCCAAATTGCATGTCATCAACCTTCACTAATTCTCTTCTCTAGCACTCTCTCGACTATCTTCATTGCATGCTCCAGCAGCTTTACTCCTCTATATGCTCCACAATCCATCACATCTCCCTTTCCTTTAAAGATTGGAACAACAACACTTGTTTTCCATTCCTCTGACATACCTTTTCCATCCAGAACTCTTAGCTGACACAGTTTCTTTCGTACTCCAACACCAAACTTTCCGCTCGCCATTATCATATCCATATTTACTTCAGAGGGACCAGCTGCTTTTCCCAATTTCATCTTATTCATAGCCTTAGTCACCTCCTCATAAGTGACTTCTTCAACTGGTCCTTCAACCATATCTGCTTCTGCCATCTGATCCCATTCGTTTTCCACATTCATGATCTTTTCCATATGATCCTTCCATAACTTTCCACGATCTTTTTCACTAACCACAAGTCTCCCATCTTTATCCTTCCTGCAACCTCCATCATTTATGTCCTTTCCATCCCTTCTCATGAACTTCACCCAACTTAAAAATATCATTTGATTTGTTATAAAGCACTTTCATCTCCTCTTCAGCCGCCTGCTTCATGGCTTTTGCAACCACTTTCCTTGTCCGATTTCTTGCTTTTCTATAATTACTTTTATTTTCCGCTGATCGATTCTTGCACCATGTTTTAAATGCTTTCTTTTTCCGATCTATCGCTTCTTTTACTTGCTTGTTCCACCACCATGTTTCCCTGATCTCTTCTCCCTTTCGTCTTTCCACACAAATCATCACAAGCCTTTAAAACACCATTCTTGTAGGACTCTCACAAATCCACTGCTTCAGCGTCCACTGATTCTACTACTCTTCGTTTAAATTCCTCTTTGATCTCTTTTTCCTGCAGCTTCCATACCCTCCATCTCACCCTTTTACTCTTCTTCACTCACTTCTTCAGTTTGCGTTCCTCCACATCAACCACCACCAGCCTGTGCTGCCTCATGACGATAAGTGCTGTGACTACTTCAACGAAAACTTTGACACTCATCAAGTTACATCCAAAGTTTTGATTTTGTCCAGTTACTCAATCACATAATGCGTGAATGAAATAAGGCAAACAAGTGCTGATTACAACGAATTTCGCTAAACCACAAGCCTGATGATCTGAGCGCGGACCATGCTAGCAATTAATTCAGCAAACTTTTCGCCGCAATGCGAAGACAGTTTCAATGCGAGGAATCCGCGAAGTCAGGAGTGCAATGCACCAACCACTTGCCAACTTCCATGTGCCCCTTATTGCTGTTTAAAATGTCAGTTTGAACACAAACTCATACCGCTCACTCACGAATGAAAAAGTTTGAAGCTAAAATAGCTGAAAAAACATGTTTACCTACTGCTCTCTAACGGATAAAAAAATTTGCTTGAATTTTATGAGGTTTCCTGAAATTTTCACGTTTTTTAGTCCTAGCTGTTGCCATTCAAAAGTTAAGAGCTTGTGAATATTTTCCTATTTTTGACCTTTGACCTAAAACCACTTAACCGCCACCCCCCAAAAGTTGTGAGACACAAGTTTTCGTCGAGGTCTATCATCCCTGAAACGATCAAGCCTCTAGCATCAGCGGTTCAAAAGCCCCAGACTGCACAATATTAGCAACATTATCAGTTTTTTGACAGTGCAAGTACATATCAAGACACACCAACCCTATTGATTTCAAGTCCACATGTGTTTCCAATCAATAGTTATAAGCCAAACAATTCATTTGCTTATTTGACCTTTGACCCCCCAGTGACGTCACACAAAACTAATCAATGTTGGTCCTTTTTTACACTCATGAAGATGCATCTGCTCCTTAAATTTGAAGGTCCTACCACCTGCCATTCTCAAGTTATTAGCGTTTGAACAGATCTCTTATCATTTTATTTGATTGATGTTTAGTGTGGTAAACAGACGCCTAGCAACTCCTAAGCGAGCTCGCATAGTGCTCCATCGCTTTCTCGTGATAGGAGGATAAAAATGCAAATGAAAGAAATATACACATCATGCCGACCGAATGAAGGCGAAAAATCAGCTTTTTAGAGACTGCCTTCTTATCTCACTCCATGGGGCAAGAAGGTAAAGGGATTTTGCTTTAAAAAAAATGTCAAAATTTTTTGCTTTCGCTTTTTTGGAAGTTTTGTTGTTTACGCATACTGTTGGTGACCGTAGTCGCTACGAAAGTAAAATATTGAGTACCGTCTTGCTGCTTTCCTTTTCTCGAAATTCACATTAATGTCTTTAAGGTGCCCGACTTGTCCCACCCTACTGAATTGGAAGTTCTGTACCATCAACTAATTGTTTGACACCATACGAATTACTGCATTGACAAAGGTAGGTAAGAACTTTAATAAACAGTCTCACAATAGCGAATCGAGAAAAACACACTAATTCTAAACACCATGGCTGTCAATTGATATCTTGGTCATCGACAAAAAAGTGAATGGAGCAAAATAAGAGCTCCCAAAGCCACGGTGCAACATGAAATTCGCAACAAGCAACTACTTTGCATAAACCCTATTCCAACTCTAGTATTACATCCCCTTCGCTTATCGTGTCGCCGGGGGAACAGTGAATTGCCTTGACCTTCCCATCTCTACCCACAGTAAGGTCATTTTGCATCTTCATTGCTTCGACCACGCAAACTTCTTGTCCCTCTGTAACTTCGTCCCCAACCTGGCAGGCCATCGACAATACAGTGCCTATAACAACGGAGAACACGTTTGAAAAAAATCTTTGGCATATTTTATGAAAGGTCAAAGCGCACTACTATTTGCCCCCACACAAAGATGTTGGCCACTTTTATGAACTAATTAAGCCTTTGTAAAAGTCTACCAATTTTTATCTCGTGCCCATGCTTGGACCGTCACATCTACTTGCACTACCACAGAATCACTGATATTAGCATCTGCCAGCAATCTCGTTACCCAATAAATGCCAATTTCTCGACCAGAGAGGTTAGTACAAGCTATTTATACAGCATATTTTTTATGTGGTATTTGCTATTTATGATTTTTTTTTATGAAATATTGCATGAGATACCCTTTAACGAATCGCCAGCTACTACTACCTGCTCCATACGTAGCGGAAAAACTCGTTCGTTAAACTCTCAATGACTAGTTCTACCTGGGTAATGGTTACATCGTTAGAGCGCTATGCAAGGATTGTTCAATATACGCTGATATTAACATACAACTACATAGAAACAAGCAAAATGAACAGAAAACAATATAAAGAGTGAATTGACAACGTTCATTGTGGTTAGTAACCAAGATCACACAAAGTCATTAGTCAGGTGGTCGTCTAGTGCCATGGCGAGAATCGACCCATCAATCTGCGCTTCACCTCATCAATGAGAGGAATGTCTCTACGAATAAGCTATACCGGTTTATTAGAAATTCTTACTTCATGCGTACAGCTAAACGAAATACCATACCACTTCCTAATAACATAAATGGTCGAGTTATTGGATAAACGAGTAGACATGCTGATGGAAATGATCACTAGCCGCACCAAGGGGCTAATTTAAGTAATAATCTTCCAAGACAAGGAAAGTACTAACCAGGCATCGGCGAACGCAGTATGGCGGCTTGGTCTTCAGCTGGTTTTACAGGAATATGCTGCTTGTATGAAGCAGAAACATCGCTTAATACCTCCACATGAAACTGCCCAGAAATATCAATGTTCACGTTATCGTTGATAAATCATTTATTTGATAAAATCTGCCATTGATCCAACTAGCTCCAACCATTTCATTCGACAAACTTGCTCGTTTGAATCGTGCAAGATTAGTTCACATTCCTCATCCAGTCTACATCACATGAAGTGTTGAGCATTTCATGTGACCCAGGCTGTTTTTTTTTTCGGTCATAGTCACCGAAAAAAAATTGTAAATATTTTCAGCATTTTTTTTGTTTTATATCGTGTATGAAACTTTTCAATAAATATGACGCAAATTAGGACTGGGAGAACTTCTTAAAATTGTGACAACAAAAATTTTAATTGTCTTTGGAGACCTTTGGAGCCACTTCAACTGGACATGTGGACTTGTTTCCTTAAATTACAATTATTCAACGACAGTGCCACCTGAAGTAAATTCATTTCCACGAGCTTTAGAAGAAAAATGTCCTCTTCTTCAGTTGGTAATAATGGCCACTATCAGGGGTGCATATGAGGCTGCACCCCCCCACCAGCCATTTTCAACCATGTTTTTGGTGAATACAATTTTTCCATAATTTCGAACCTCTTCGATATAACGATAATTCTTACACCTTAAGCACACATAGATCGCAATGAGTGAACGAAATGCATCCTTTTTGATGAAGCACAGAAGGGGCAAAAAATAAAAATTGTTCAAAAAAGCCCTAAATAACTATTGCAGTACATAAATTTTTAAAAATTTCCCGGGGGAGCGTGCCCCCGGACCCCTCTAAAGCCGTTTTTGTTCCACAAGTTGGTGCTCATTTCTTGAAAAAAACTTTAGAATAGGTCCCGCTCACCGGCCGGTTAGGTGAGTTGCTAAGCGTACGCTATCGGTGTGGAGGTGTAGGGTTCAATTCCCAGGCCGATCAAATCGGCACAGTGTCGCCAGCGGCTCGCCACCACATCGATGTTTTTTCGGAGATGTGCTGCCCAGGCGTTAAGCAGCGGAGATGAGCCCCGCCACTCGTTACACGCTTCGGCGTAATACCACGAGTATAATAAAGATTTTATTTATGCTCTATTCCAGGTTTAAACGTCTTTGTATTTAGTTAACAAAAAATATCAAATCATCATGACACTCACGGTATCACGTAGAAACTCGTGATGTAGCCCATCTCTGCGGCATAGCTCCTTGGAAATACAGAGTCGTCGCAGCGGTGGCGAGCAGTTGGCGACACTGTGTTCGATTTGACCGGCACGAAAACCGAACCTCAGACCCCCCGCGCCGATAGCGATGTGTTTAACCACTCCGCCAACCGTCCGCTCGTGTTTACTTAACTTAATGCAAAACTGCATCTCTCCCCCACCAAAATTTTGCAAATCCGCTCCTGGCCATTATTACAGGCAAAGGCGTTGGAAGGTGGAGGCTGAGGGGGGCAGAAGCCCCCCTATATTTTTTAAGGCCCCCATAGAAATTTTGAGCCCCATTTAAAAAATTATAACTACAGACTCAGTGCACCCTGTTGCACTTTAACGATGGCTTATGGCGTCACTTGTTGTTTCTTTTCTTCATTGACACTATCAAACCAACGTACTAAGCTTGGCAACTTTGTGACAAAGGTGAACAAAATCGCAAAAAAACTGTTGCATTTCCTGGTAACTTCGTGTACAAAGCTCTAAGAGCTTTATTATGATGTCACAGTTAAATGTTCTCCAATTTTAAAAGAAACTTTCGGGCAAATAACAGCGAAACAACAAAGTATCAAATTAGAATTAGCTAACTTATCCTAGGAGCAGTGGCGTAGCGAGAAATTTTTGAAAAGGGGGGCTATAGTTTCCACATTTTTTTCCAACGTATTTTTTTCGGCAGGATAAATTTGAAGCTGATTGAGATACAAGGAAAGCATGATGGGGGCTCGGGGGGCATGCTCCCCTGGAAAAATTTTGAAAATTTACGAGCTGTAATGGCTATTTTAGTGATTTTCGAATAATTATCAGGCATATTTTATTTAAATTTTTTGACCCTAATTCTGAGTGCTTCAAATATGATACATTCTGCTCGCGCATTTTCGATTCTGCGTGCTTAAGGCCGCCAAGGCGTAGGGTTTATTGCTATCGAAGAGGTTCGAAATTATGGAAAAGTTGTGTACATCAAAAACATTTTTGAAAATGGCTGGTGGGAGGATGCATACCCCTCATCCTACCCCCCTGAATCCGCCCCTGGCCATAAGCTACGGAAACCATCAAAAGAATCTGACATATTTCAGTCACTTACTGGCACCATTAGTTTTGTTCTTTTTTTACTAAAAGGGCAAAGGCAGAGACAATCATGCACTTTAGTTCAGTAAAAGTCACTTGGAAACAGCTTGGTGAACTCAAGCTTTGCTCTATCTATCAACGTTTGTAAACGTCTAAACATAGTAGCCACATCGACGTTTGTAAACTTGTAAACCTCCTTTGAATTAACTTATTATCCGCTCACAAGCTCCTAGGCAAGAGCGCAGTTAGGGAGGCCCAGAGCCGGGGGCAGAGCAGTCGACTTAGTGGGGGTATGCGCTTATCAAGGGGGGCCAAAGTTTGAAATTAAGCACAAAAGCTGCTGTCTTCAAAAGAGTAAGCATGTTGATTGGGGGGGGGGGTCAGGTTCACACGTTTTCAAACGTTGATCAGTGTTTACACGTTTACTATTGTGCTTACACGTTTACAAACGTCGATAGATAGAGGAAAGCTTGAGCTTATCAAGCAGTTTCCAAAAGACTTTTACTGAAGTGAAGTGCATGATGCATGTTGCGATAACAAGAAGGGGGGTCTGGGGGGCGAAGCCCCCAGACGTTGGTATGGTAACACAAATTTTCAGCCCGCCTACTCAAAAGTACTTTCAACGCCACTGATTACAGGTAATGACATGAACTGTCTTTACTACCCAAAATAATCCATTACTTGTTTTTACCGCACCGGGCTTTCGAATTTCCAATTTAGCGATTGCGCCTATCTTGTTTTAAAACTTCAATAAATTTCACTGCTTAAGTGTTGGAAAATTAGGTTTTTAAACAGTTAAAATGTGACCCCAAAAGAATCGAATTGACGGAAAAAAATTGTGCAAGATTAGCCAAAATCGGTCAAATGACCGAAACAAAATTAAAAAAAAACAACAGAACCCAGATAATAAAAAATCGAATCATTTAGCAACAACATTGATATAAGCATACCAAAGAGACACGCATATCAGGATTACAGCTGATATTTGAGAAACTGTTGCAAGCACATGTCAACAGACTATAATCAATATTCCTCACCGATGTGCCGTGGAACTGAATCTCAAACTGGCCAGTGTCGCTGGCAGAGATGCACTGAACTGTGAATGGATGAGCACCGTCTATGGAGAGGGTCTGAGTGGGGGAGGAGAGGCTCCAGTTAGAAGTAATGTGGACAGCTTCTTTACCTTCGATCGACACCTACATGACAACAACTAGTGTTACGCTGGATTCACCCGCATGCTCGATCAAGCTTTACGTTAAACTGTTCACATTAGTACCTTAGCCAGTTCAATTGTTAAACTATGCTTACATCTGTACACGAAGGTCGAGGTGGTTAGCAGTGAGAGATGCGACACTCACCTTGTATCCTTTTTCGATAGTCTCCACCACCGCATTAAGTGATTGCTCATTGAGAGTGACCTGGACTCGCCACGATGAGATCGCTTGACTCTGAACGCACAATCTACGTGCAAAACATGATGACCATTAGGTAGAATATTACAGATACCGGTTACTAACTTTCAAAAAAGCATCAAATGGATTTGAGCTCATTCATTTTTTGATCGACCAGGATTCGCCTAATGACTTAGCAAACTTCAAGGAATGCAGCATTGTTTTTTCATCTTCTTGCGGCTGCATAACGCATATCCCTAAACAATCTAATAAAACGTGTGAGCCATTTGTGACAAATGCGTTCTAACGGTCAATATTGCTGTGAATAGCCATACAACCACATACACCGTATTTGTATTCGACTTTCCGGACTCCTTGGGGCAAGAATATGTAAATAGCCATACAAGTACATAAACCGTATTTGTATTTGACTTTCCGGACTCTTTGGGGCAAGAATCGGAAGACTTTATGACCGAGGGAGCCATAAAAGTTACAGCGAGTATAATGAAGATTAGAAGTTTTCAATTTAACTCACGTAACAGCCACACCATATTGCTCAATACTTATTACCACCAAACATAATTTTACTACCACGCGACAAGAAATTTCCTTCGACCACGCAACACACCACTATAATCACTAAATCAACTCGGTGTAGCTGGTCGTGTTGCCGCATGCAGGTAAAAGCACCTTAATATGGGAATCTTTGAGTAAACAGGGTCGAAACCATGATAATTGCCTGTAATAACATAATGTCGAGTTGTAATAATGTTTTGTTGATGATGAAGTCATTATTGTATAGCATTAAAATCATATGCGCAATAGCTTCTGGTTAAAAACGAAACATCTGCTACGGAGAAAAATACATAGCCAGCACACAGTCGGTTTAGGTCTATACAAAATTGAATTAACAGTGTGTTTTGCGAAAAGCCACTGTTCCGTTTCACTCACCGATTTTCACAAGTAAAACTTCTTTCTTTGCGATTGTGACGTAATATAAAAACTTACAGCGTTGTTGTGAAAACAGTTAACAACTTTGCAATTATTTGGGAACCAAATATTGTCATTAAAAAGCGATTACTAAAGTATGACGGGCCGAAAGTATGGAGTGAAATTCCAATCGCCATTAGAAAATCCCGGACAATCAGTGCGTTTAAAAAGAAATTGAAACAGTACTTCATAAATGGCTATTAGACTGTCCAGTGTCCTTGGCTGTATCTCTGCACCTCTCCATTTCATTTGTAACATATTGTAATGGTGTGCTAAGCCAGCAACCTGTCTCTGGATATAATATTGCCATTGTTATTATTATTACAGCATTTTTATTTTATTATTATTATTTTTTCTTCTTGTTTCAAACAGATATTGCTTCGTTTTGCCTTTTTGTGCTTTCAGGTGATCAACTGACCTACATGCAATTTCGGACAGACTTCTACATTGTGCATTCTGTTTTCAACCACCATCTTACGCCTTTGGACATCGGACATGCGTTTTTATTTTACTTTTTACTTATTTATTTTTTTTAGGCTTAAAATTATGTGAGATGACAAGACCTGGAGGTATCCGGCCGATGCCAAATTTAGCTTGCTTTGACATTGCTATATTTAGTATTAATTCGGCTCTGTCGGTCGGTCCTGCTGTAAAGTTTTTGCCATGTTGAGATATCACAGACTTCTGAAAACGGCTTAGCTCACTGGTTCTCGAACATCTTGCTTCATGGCACGGGATGTTTTTAAATCGGTGGACTGGCTGGACAGGATTTCTTTTGGTAGGTTTCTTTGCCTGTTGGGCCTTTTAGGGTTCTCTATTATCGGCAGCGCTCGGGGTAATTAAGGCGGGTATTACGTGTTTTATTCTTGCTTGTGTTCTTCGTTAGCTCTTCAGTTCTATAAGCACTGTTACGACTTGGATTAATCTTGAAAGGCCACACACTGTCATGTTTTCCTACCATTGCACCATAGCATGGCAGTGTGGAATCTGTGACTCTCTTTGCTGTCTTTTTTATCTGACCGTCGTTTTTTTTTTCCTGCCTGTGCTGTATGTGTGTGTGCTCTTTTTCTTTATTTGATTAATCTCTATTGTCGGGTGCTGCAACCATACTTCTCATGTTACTTTTCTTGATCTTCTATTCCCCCCTTGCATGTTACGTTTATCGTTTTGTTGCTTCTTCCCTTTTCTCGTGCAGTCCAATTATACTGTATGTTATTTATGCATATTATTCTTGTGTTGACGGTATGGAAATTAAAGACACTAACTAACTACTTCCCGACCACTTCGGGATTGAGAAACCAGCGGTTAAGTTCAGATTTTGAAACCGATCCCCTTCAATTTCAAGATTTTTCAATAATAGGATTAAGCTTAAAAAAAAAAAAAAAAAATCAAATTTGCTCAAAGATGCCCATGTTAAGAATCTTCCACCGGCTTGCGGCAACACGATCAGCTACACCAACTTGAATAAAGATGACTTTCGCTTAGTTAGTTGCATATTTATCCTCCTATCACGAGAAAGCGATCAATACATTATACGAGCTCGCTTAAGAGTTGCCAGCCATCTGTCTATCACACCAAGATGGGGGAATCCCGCTAAGTGCCTTTCCCAACGGCACAAGTAAACTTGCCGGCTTCTCCACACTGTCCCTTTATTGCTGAGCGTCAAGCAGGGAAGCTATGAATACCAGTTTTAAAGTCATTGGTTTGACCCGACTCGGAATCAAACCCGAGTCTACAGCTCAAGAGACAGACGCTCTATACCACTCGGCCATCTGAGCTTAAAAACAATAACCTGCGACATGCGAGCATTTCATGTGCTGGAGAACATGTTTTAAGGCTTAATACTTCGACGACTTGAACTAATAGCAGCGCACACGATAAGCACCGTTAAATCTGTTTGTTACTTTATTGGAATCTCATACACACTATGATAAAGTAGTGCAGATTGGTATGTACCTGCTATGATCAAGGAAACGACTTTGCTTCATTTGCTGGCATGCATAAAAGCAGCAGGCTAGCGCAGATAGCTGCGAGTGTTCCGAGGGAGAAAGTTGCTTTCCGTGAAATCCATCTGGATATACTTCGTACAAGAACTTCGTTGTGATGTCACCTGCAGCACTAAATACATCACACTCTGCATGTACTATTCACTTAATATTATGTATGCAAAACGGTTTTGCTACGATTATGAGATAAGTGATAACAATGTTGTGATGCACAAAGCTCCAAGAGCCAGCGTCTTTTTGTAACCTACTCCATACTTTTATCGGCGCCGGAAAGGTAAAGCACAAAAGTGAAAATAATTTGGAGAAACACTTTAATGTTCCTGACTGCACCTTGTCGCATCTGCGTGCTACACAAGATTTTACCTTTAATAACCAAATCAAACAATACACCAATCGATGTGAATTACAAACGGTTTATCAATTTGTGACTCTTTTGGGGATAGCAGCTGAAATTGTGTTGTTTCGCTGAGTTTTTCAGAAATCAACCTCACCAATAATTACCGACTCTAATAACTGTTGTTGGACTTAAATACGTTGGAGCAAGTTCACTGTTTGATGCCGGCAAATATTCGCTATTTCATTTACGTGATGTTTCTTTAATCCTAACTGCCTATCCTGGTTACAATGGTGAAGACTCCATTTCACACTATTTTTCTCCGCCTTAGATTGTTCGCGCAGAGAGTTGCCGAGTCTCATTCCCAACAAAGCTTTGAAAAATGCTAACAGGAAAAAGAACATTACAAATCTGAATAAAAAGCGTTTCCAATCATTTCGGCCGACAACCTACCTTTTATGAAGTAAGGATGCGTGAGAACTTCGTAGCAGAGCGGGACATTATGCGTCACACCCCTAATCACGTAATTATTTAGCGCGTCCAACATGACGGAGAGCGCCTCCTTTCGATTACAACCGTAAGAAACAAGCTGCAACAATAAAGATAAACCTTCAATATTTTTGTGCGGAGTGTGGACCTGTAATGAACACAAAAGCAGTAATTTTTTTATGCTAACTCCAGGCGTTTAATGATGTAAATCCAACACCATGAGAAAAGAGGAATTTTTTGCTATTCTTAAGCCCCAGTGAAAAGTTGAAGTTATTGCCCCTGAAGACAAAGAGGGTTAAGAACACGATAGGCAATAAAACAAATTAAAAAAAGTTTTGGTTGAACCAGCAAAAACAGATAGAAATCTTGCTCTTAATAATTCTTTTGGATTAGGCAAAGCCACGAGACAGTAGCACATTTAATAAAACGTGGAGACTAGGTTTACAACTTTTTGACTTCCTTTTTCCAAACTGATTTCCTGGGCACGAATTGACGAACTTTTGTTGATAACTGCTTCATGCTTCATCGTGAAAAGTGGACATTTTGATGGTAAACGCGCCATCCTAGCTCTGCTCGCATTCACTTTGATGCCTTAAATTCGAATCAGGCTTCGTAAAATCTGTTGGTTCATTTCTCATCCATGGCCTGCAGCTGCATCAGTATTGGTTTAGGAATTAACTGTTCCGGAATAAAGATTTTGATGAACCATCATCTGCTCGGGTTGAACGCCCAAAGCTCTCAAATGCTTGCACAATCACTGGAAAAGGGATAAATCACACATCACTATTGCTAGAAGCAACCAATGCTGCGAGCACGCAATAAAAATAATGCATAATTTACTGTAACTTTTCTGCAAAAACTGCCCAGCAGGAACAAGGATGATCTTTCCCTGATGTCATTAATCCAATGTCATTAATTCAACTAATTGACTTCTTTGATTATTTTCTGAACTGCTGCTAGAAATGTTACTCTGGGTCGTCGTCGTTTGGCGGGGCATCTCTTCCAAGACAGATGAAAGGACCAAGGCCGAGGGTTTATCCTTTTACCACCCTGGCCACCAAACTGCTTGGGTCAGATGCTGACTGTAAGGGACTTCAGCCAGCATCTTGTTTCGTCATCCAAAACCATTAGACCAAACATACCTCGGGGTGCTCGATGTATGGGACACTGTGAGATGATGTGATCTGCGGTTTGTTCACTGGCACCACACTCACAATTCGCTAGAGGAGCGAGACCCCATTTGTACATGGACGAACAGAAACGTCCAACACCAGAACGCAGACGGTTGAGCTTGACCCAGGCTGCCCTGGGCAGACCCATACCCAAGGGTCTGGAGCTAGCCTTGGGAATGAAAGCGTGGAGTGACAATGCGTTGGCAGAGTACTCCATGTCCCATTTCGTGTTCGTCCACTCGGCTGCACGGACGTCCATCTCAGAAAGACTGTCTAGTAATTTCCGAGCAGCAGGTACAAATGAGCGTCTAGATTTCAATCTCTCCCTACATACGTCCTGTGACTCATGAAACTGGCCATGTAAAATGTGGTCAGGGTCCAGGGAGCTGCGGTTGGCTAGGGAGAGTGTCGCTCCTTGGCGGCGAAGCTCAGCTGGCTGGATGCCTGAAAGAACCGGAAGGTAGACCGATGGAGTGGGACGCAGGCACCCAGTGACAATGCGCAAGGCGTCATTTATTACACTGTCGATAAGCCGTATGTGCACGCTGCGGCACCAGACTGGTGCGCAGTACTCGGCAGTCGAGTAGACCAGAGACAGGGCAGCTATGCGTAATGTCTTAGCGCTAGCACCCCAACATGTTCCGGCAAGTCGCCTCAACAGTGAGACGCGAGCACTTAACTTCTTGCGCAATGCTTCCAGGTGAGGACGATATGTGAGCGATCTGTCCAGTTTGACCCCAAGATAAGTGGGAACTGGACAGAAAGGTAAGGTCTTACCGATGTTACAGACCTTAAGCTCACGCTTAGCCTCTCGATTGTGGAGGTGAAAGGCCGCCGTCACCGTTTTAGTGTGGCTAAGCTTCAATCGCCAGGTCTGGAGATATTCCGAGAGTGTAGTCATGTCCTGGCTTAGAGTCCTTTCCAACTCCTTCCATTCTCCAGATGTATGAAGTATCGCCAGGTCGTCGGCATAGGCGAACTTCTTGGAGGTTATGGAGGGGATATCATATGTATAGATGTTGAAAAGGAGGGGGGCCAGGACCGATCCCTGGGGGACGCCATTTCTCAGGCGTCGTAACCTGCTAGGCTTGCTGTCGCCAGTTGTAAGGGTGAAGCTTCTGTTGCGAATCAGCTCCATAATCATACGAACCATGTGGTTGTCCGGCAGAAGCCGCAACAGCTTGCAGGTGAGGCCACGGTGCCAGACAGTGTCATAGGCAGCTGTCAGGTCGATAAAGACGGCACTGGCCTTCTTTTTCGCTTCGAATGCATTCTCAATGCTTTGCGTGAGCAAAGTGACTTGATCCACGGTGGATCTTCCGCGTCGAAAACCCGCCTGTTCCCGTGGGAGCAGAGGGTCAATAAGAGGTTCGACGCGGGCGTAGATAAGTCGCTCGAGAATCTTGTAGGGAACACAGAGCAAGGAGATCGGACGATAGCTCTTTGGGTCCTCTACAGGTTTCGAAGGCTTTGGGACCGCTACTACTAGCGCTCTTCTCCAGATCTTAGGAATTTTGAGGTGGTGCAGGCAGGAAGATAGAAAGCCACGTAGCCAAGATTTTAAGCTGGCTCCAGCATGGATTATCAGCTCCGGACAAATGGAATCAGGTCCAGGAGCTTTGCCTGGTTTTAAATGTTGGAGGGCAGCAGCGAACTCCCGATGGGAAAAACTCCCGGAGACATTCGCAGAATGTAATGGATCAGGCCTCCAAAGGTCAGACACTTCCTGTAAAACGAGCCGAGATGAGCGTCGATTCACACCTTCGTATTTCCCGTTTTTAACCAGCTGAGAAGCAATAGCATCAGCTGAAACGGGACATTGACGAGGGGATTGTCGTGACCTACCAGTCAAGTTGTTTATAGTATTCCATGCCAGCCGGCTGGAGTGCGAAAAATCAATGTTGCGGACCGTCTCTGACCAGCGATTTCTCCGCTTCCCGTCGAGCCTTGTGAGTAGGGCTGTGGCAGCCCTATCCGAATCAGGGCCCTCAGGTGACTGCAGGAAATGCTGATCGAGGTCTTCACACTCCGCATCCCAGCAAGGTATGTGGTTTGATCGTCGACCACGAGGGATGCATTTCTTTGCCGCAGTGCTTATTACCTTGCAAAAGCACTGGTAAACCTGATCGATGTTTTGAGATTTAGGTGGCGGTAAACTCTTGGCCAGTTTGTTGGTTAGGTTAGAATAGTGGTCCCAGTTGGCCTTGCGGAAGTTCCATCGCTTTACAGGCTTGCTCGGTTTTGGATGAGCAAGTTTGGATGGACTTATAAGCGAGGGTCGGTGCTGTGACCTTGGGAACTTTCCTAAGATACGTCTGTCAGGTAAGCGACTGTCCAAATCGACACTGGCAAATGCAAGATCTGGGTTGGTGTCTGTTTTCCAGCGGCCAGAGTGGAAACTGGCCCAGCCAGCCAGGCATTCACCATCTGGATTGTTATTATTATAGCCCCAGTCAACATGGTGGCAGTTGAAGTCGCCAGCATAGAGGCAGGGATGGGGGAATGCTGGAAGATCAGATGCTTGCATCCGTGTTGGAGGGGGTTTGTAGACGTTGACTATTTTATAGTTATCAACATCCACGCACACCCACTAGATCTCCGATGTTGGTGGGGACTGGTCGATTAGGATCCACTTCAGACGCTCATGGACAAACGTAGCAAGACCATGCTTCCTGCTCAAGGAAAACCCAGCTAGATGGTAGCTCGGAAGATCTAACCTTTCTACCGAGGTGCAATGGGTTTCCTGTAAGAGGATGACGAGTGCCTCACACTGTAACGCAAGATGATGCAACACGCTCATCTTGCTTGCAGTGAGGCCTTCGATGTTCAGTTGGAGAATGCTGGGCCTTTGGAACTTGTTGACGGTGCGCCGAAGATGCGCATCGCCCCGTCCTGAAAAGGACGTTTGCCGCTGCCCAGCTTGAACATCGTTAGGTGTCTCGCCGTTAAGGCAGATTCGGTTTCTGTCAGCCAGATTAAATAGCGTAGACAGAGTAATGCTCCGGGCTACGGGAAAACTCTGGGTAGTTTTTACTAAAAAAAAAAACGTTTTGTTTGAGCTACTTCAAAAATCAGTCAAAACCTGATAGTTGAATCATTTTGTGCTTTTAAAATCATACTTAAAATCACTTTGTGCGTGAGATTTTTACATCAAATAAACTTTAGTTTAATCTTTCGCAAAAGTTCATCAAATTATGGCACAGGAATTTAAAGTTGTAGCCCTAGTGGAAACATGTTTCGCATGACTAAAGTCTAAAGAAATAGGACAGGTACATCCAACCATTCTCTGGTAATAAGTCGTATTCGATATTGTATAATTAATTGAAACCATGGCAATTCCACAATCCTAAATCAACTTCAGGGTATTTGTAATAAATTTATTCGACTGATTCTCAGACTACGTCGTAATGAAGACGTCTTGCCACTGATGAAACAGTATAACTTACTAACGCCTAACAATATATTTAAATTTGAAATTGCTGTACTTATGTTTAAATTCCATAACCGTTCTGTACCATCAGCTTTTGATCCTATTTTCCAATCCATGACTACTTCAATTACAACTCGAAGCAATAGTCGCGTAATCCCAATAAGCTGTCGTAGTGCTGTCAGTCAGCAATCAATTAGATATATCGGTCCTAACACATGGAATAATATTCCGCTACCTATTTAAGAGAATCTCAGACAATTGGCGGGTCTGAGAGAAAATTAAAACAGCATCTTTTGAATAGTTACTAGCTCTTTCTTAACCCTGTATGCAAAGGTTAAACTATTTCCAACAGAAAATTGCTTTCTGCTATATTTTCAGGTAATCCACGTCAAGCCGTGTGACTTCTTCAAACTTCAAACCCACCGTCGCTTTGGACACTTGTATTTAGCTATTTTAGGCCTAGATCTGTGTGAGAGGGCAGGATTCGTATTGTATGCCAATTGTATTCGGTTTTCTTTTATTTTTCTCGCGTTGATTATTAGCTCTTGCCATCTTGAGAGACCACCAGTTTCCTGAAACAGTTTTGCCCCCAGATTCGTTAACAACTTGATCTTGTCAATACTTACTACACAGTCTCTGTATGCACGCTTACATAGTGTATTGTTAAAATCTTAACAAAAACTATTTCAATCAAGAGATAAAATCTCTTTTTTTACTCTTTAGTTGTCATAAATCTGCGGTCATGCAAGATTTCTTTTGGTGGGTTTCTTTGCCTGTCTGGCCTTTTGTGGTTACTCTATGGTCTTAACAGCACTTGGTCTGGGGTTAGATTGGGTCTCTCTGTCTCAGTCTAGTCGCACTGTGATGACAGTGAGTAACCTCGACATGCCGTACACTGTTATGGTTCCTACCATTGCACTACAGCATAGCGGTGTTGGAGCTGTGATATCTCCAGTGTCTTTTTTTTTATCTCGCCGTCACATGTTTCGTTTTTTTTGTTTCTTGCCCTATTTTAGTTTAATCGAGTGTTGCAACCATGGCTACTAATTTCCTCATCTTCAAATTTCATTCTCGCTAGCATGTTACAACGTTAATCGTTTTGTTGCTTCTTCCCTTTTCTGTGTCCGTTTGAATTTAAAATCCTGTATACCTGTGTTCTGTTTATTTGACAGTGCTGAAATAAAAGACACTGCTACTACTACTACAACCGCAATGCGCCACAGGGATAAAATTTATTTTGCTATTCTAGAAAGTAGCACAAGCCCTGTTCACTGAAACAATATTGAATAAAAAAATAGAACAAGTTCCACGAAATGTTACTGTGGACTACCAACAAATGCTTGAATGAACCAAAATGTCGTGGACTTAATATTTTTAAAATTGCACCATGGCAATGATGGTTTTTGCAAGCTACACAACATTTTTTTGATGGCTTTTGCATGCTACTCAACATTTTTTTGTCTATAACAACAGCATGGCTTTTCACACCACATCGCAATTCATTCGTCGTGCCAGTCAGTCCAGTGGCTCAAGACATCGCTATTGGTACAGGAGGTCTGCACTTCTTTCCGCCTTTGTCAAATCAGACAGTTTTCCCAACAATCCGTCATCGTTGCGACTTTTTTCGGAGCTGGGTTGTTCAGGCGCTAAGCCATGGAGATGGGCCCCGCCACTCGTTACACGCTTCAGTGTAATACCGCGAGTATAATAATCTATTTCGATTCACTACCTTCAGGCTTGAAATAAGTAAAAAATTCGGATAAGCACACTTTGTGCCAATAAGGCATAGCAATACACATTGCTCAGTTGGTGCTCTGAAAATATTGCAGTTTATCGATGATAGGAAATAAGGATTTCAACCTTGTACTCGCTTCAATCAACTCAAGCTGCACATTTCCTGCTGTTTCAAGCAGAACAGCATCAAATGTACATAGGAACAATTTAAACAATCCATGAAGATAGGACTCCTGAAGCAATTCATGAACTGACACTGAGGCTGTCAGTGAACACAGGCGAGAAACATCGTGATATTACTTATACATTTCTATAGTGCTCTTTTTATTAAGGGAAAGTCACTTCAAAAGCGCTTGACAAAATAACAAAAAACGTGATGCAACAGTGAGAAACACTAGAATTCAATACAGTAGATATAAATATGAAGTTGCGATGATAAATTTGAAAAAACGTTCCCGGCATTAATTTAAATTGGCAAGAAATGTTTACAGTTTGGCTAACACAAAATGTATAGGACAAATATAATACTACCCAAAATCATAGTGGAAAAAAATTAGTACAGTATATATCAGTTTAAGCTTCAGCAAAATTTGCATTTAACTATTAACAGCATAAAACTCCATACTTCATGCAAACACTAATAGTCGGTTCACCGTGAGAGCAAATAGCGGTTTGGTAGCGTATAATATTGTCAGCAACATGGCAAAAACAATTCCGAAAATCACAGAAAAAAAGATTAAAACCAGTTAGGTGTGGAATGCTTCCGTGTAAGAATGTGTTTTCACTTTTCAGCAGGGTTCTAAATTGAGATCGAGTTTCAGCAAATTTGATAGCAGTTGGCGAATTATTCCAAAGTAGAGGTCCACAAACACTAAATCGACGATCACCAAATTTTGAAAAAGTACGAGGCACAACAAAAAAATTTGCATCGCTAGACCGCAAATATCAGGAGGGAACATGCTGTAAAACTAGATTAGCAAGATATGAAAGAGAACTGCCATTCACCACTTCATACATAAATTTTTGCAAAAGGATTTTGAAGCAACCAATATAGATTCATTAAAATGGGAGTAACATGGTCATATTTACGAATGCACAAAACCACTTTAGTAGCAGCAGTTAAACTCTTTGCCATTTGTACAACAAACAATCAGGCAAACCATAATACAAAGCATTAAGAACATTTTACAATTTTTTATATTTATACATTATATTGTCTCATTTTGCCAACATTAAGAATTTGGAAATAGCATTTTTTGATTGGAGAGTTGACTTGCTCTTCCACATACCTATCACAATCAAGAAAAACATCTAAATTCTTAACACATCTTACAGCACTAACATCACAAAAATCATTGCCGCACACATCTTCCACAAATTTGGATACTTGGCGATTAAATACAATGCACTGAGTTTCGCTCTTGTTAAGTTTTGATTTGCTGAGACTTAACCAGTTTTCAATTGCTCTCAAACAATTTGTCAACACATTAGACTTGGCACTATCAGCGTTAAATGTAAAATAAGTTTGCACATTAGGGATACAACTTTTTTGAAACCTCATATCCCTGTGTCATAATTCGATGAACTCTTACGAAAGATCAAATAAAATTCAAATTTTAAGTTTATTTGATTTTAAAACCTCACGCACAAAATAATTTTTAATCATTAAATTATCAGTTTTTGACCAATTCTTGAAGTCGGTCACCCAAAGTGTTTCCTGGTTTTGAATAAAAACTACAAGAGTTGCATTTATTGCAGCGGTTCAAAAAACAATCAAAGAAGTCAATTGATTCAATTAACGACATTGGATAAGATAAATATCAGGGAAAGATTATCCTTGTTTCTTGCAGGACACCGATAAATCATGCATTATTTTTATTGCACGCTCCTAGCAATATTGATGGGTGAGTTTTCCAGTGATTGGCCAAACGTTTAAGAGCTTAGGGACATCCAACCCGAGCAGATGATTCTCATTCCGTAACAGTTGATTGCTAAACCAATAGTCAGCCCATGGGCATGGAAAGAACGAACAAATTTTACGAAGACTGATTCGAATTTAAGGCATCAAAGTGAAAGCAAGGAGAGCTAGGATGGCACGAAAGTCCATCACTCCAACCACCTGTTTCCTTGATTTTAGTTTTCCCATTATTGAAACCTTCTCTAGTTGATCATATTTCCGTATCAAATCATTCACAAAAAAGTAGTCAATGTAAGGGATTTCATTGAGCCACGCAGCTAATCATTCATCACTAAGGAAAGAATGAGATCAAGCACATGATGCTGGCAACTGATCAACTTACGCCTGAGGCTACAATGCCTTTCGAACATATGCTGCAGCCTAAAAACCACTTCATTTTTTTTTCGTGTTGACACTTGTTGTCTTGGCAATAAGTATCACAATTGATCCACATAGGTTAAACTCATTCAAGTCATTCTACGTCTCTCCCGCAATGGTTGCAGCTGCACCTACCATCCTTTAATTAAAGCACAGCCAACGTGATTTTTTTTGTCTCATTTTTTAGGACCACGACTTGATGTTCAATGCCTCGTGTTCATTCACATCGAACTGCAAATTCTACTTTTCATGACGAAGTGTGTTAACAGGGACAGGGGAGTGAGTGAAAGGGTCAGAACCTTCCACCTTATTTGCCTTAGTATTTAGCATATTCCAATTACCAGAGTACAGAAAATTACTTGATGGAGCAGCCAAAAACTGCTCTATTCAACACCAATTGGTCGAAGGCCTAAAAGCCGTCTCGGAACTTGATGGTGAAACCACGTTCAAGATCTTAGTTGGTCTTGCATTGGCATCCCACCACAGCATCTACCATCTGTTGCAGAAAATCGAGATACTTGGAGACTCCAACTCGAACAGCTACCCCTGCGACCCCCCAAGGATAAGCGGATCTAGAAGAGATAGTCAGTCAGTTGGTTAAAGTACAGAAACAACCATCAATCATCATTCTAAAGCTTTGAAGAAATGAGTTTTTTATATTACCGAGATAAAAATCCACATTTAAAAGAATTGCCCCATGCACTTGACTCAAGTTGATAATACTGGTCTAAATTGTCACTACTATCTTCTTTAGTACTTTAAAGTAATAAGGACTGCTTTATGGTGTCACTATCACCATCTTTATCACCTGAAAAAGGGTATAGTGACATCACAAACCAGTAATGGTAGATTATTGTAATATTCCCTATTTTCATGTAAGGCCTGAGGATGACTTTTTCAAAGTGCTTCTAGCGTGACTTTTTTTGGTCGCTCAACAGAATAAATATTGTTTGGCGCAGTTATGAGCAAAAGTTCATCAATTCGTGCCACAGGAAATCAGTTTAAAAAAAAAAAGTCAAAAAGTTGTAACCCTATTGCACATCAGCAGCATAAAAGATTAGAAGTGGTAATTAAATTTAAACTGACTAATTATATGATCAAATGGTTTCATGTAGAGATAAAATAAAATTGGAGCAAGCACTGAGCCTTGAGGCACGCCAGAAAATAATTCAAAAGAGGAAGATACAATATTGCTCACAATCACACTTTGGCTACGATTACACAAATATGATTGGAACCAAGCAAGTGCAGAACTTTTTACACCAAAACAATATGAAAGCCTGTCCAGTAAAATATTATGATCCACAGTGTCGAAAGCAGAAGATATATCAATCATTATCAGTGCAGTCGAACTTTCAGTGACAAGAGTTTAAAAAATGTCATCAGTGATTTTGATTAATAAAGTTCCACAAGCAGATTGAAATTGATCTTGTAAATTATTAGTTTCATTAATCATTAAGCACTCATTCAGTTTAACAGATAAACTATAAAACAAAAGGAATAGATGGAATATTGGTCTACAATTACCAAGGACGTTAACCGCAAGATCAAGACTAGAATGAATTTTGCAGCAGAGGAAGAATAATCGCTTTTTTAAATTCCAGTGGGGCTTGTGAAGACGTGATTGAGTTGTTGCTAATATCAGTGATAGCAGAAATAGTGCTGGGACATTTTTTCGAAAGAGCACTGGGAATAGGGTCTAATTTACAGTTCGTAGAATTTAAAGAATGAATAATACTTCATACTTTATCATTAGTATCTGGAGAAAAATACTCAAAAGTGGATCTAATCAAACATTCTGTTTCTGTATTAAAATTACTTGCTGCTGAAGGAGTGCTAACCACAGATTGATGAACTTAAAGAATTTTGTCTCGAAAAAACTTTGCAAATACATGTGGAACTTCAGAATGAAAAAAAATATTTGGAAATTGGTTTGAAGAATTCGCCTTTAAAAATTTACCAACTACTTGATATAATTTTTGGCATTTTGCACTGATTTAAACTGGAATGAATAAAATCTATTTTTAATTTAAGCAATAATTTGTTAAAATTCGAACACTGTTCTTTAAAAGCTAATTTATGGATTAATAATTTAGATTTTTTCCATTTTCTTTCAAGTTTTTGATACAGTTTCTTCGAGTTTTTCAAAGCCATACCATACCAGGGAAAAGATGGGTGAAGTTGAATTTGCTTTTCAATCAGCCGAGCTACAGTGTTCAAAGTACCCAACACAACATTATTACAAAACTAACTAGCGAATTAATATCAAGGAAGATTGGAGCTGCCTGTAATTTTTCACATAAAAGATGGTTTAGCTTATCCAGGTCAATGCCGTCAATATTTCCGTATGTAACATTGCTTACTTGAAGCTTGCAAAGAGGTCTAACTCTTAAAGATTTGCCAGAAACTGAGTCAGCTACGAAAATTCATACACAAATAGTTTGTTACATAATAAAGAAGAATTTTCCAGTGTTGCAGCAAAATCTAAGGTGTGGCCACCAACATGGACATGGGTAGCAGCATTAACACACTGGACAAAGTCAAAAGAATCCAAAGTGGAATTGAAATACTTGGTTTCTGGTGATGTCTTGCAATCCAAGTGGAAATTTACGTCACCAGTCAGTAAAATATCTTGCTTTAGGAGCACTAAGTGATTGAGATAATCTTCCCATTCATGAAAAAAAGAACTAGAAAAACCATTTGCTTTGGAAGGAGGGGGACGATAAACAAATCCCAGAAAAAAAGTTTTGTTTTTACAAAGAGTGCAAGTTACACACTTAAAATTTCCAAATGTAAGCTATCTAGATTTAAATATTTTGATATCCAGATTTTTCTAGTAAATAATGCCGAGTCCACCACCCTTCTTTACAATTTGAGGTTAATTTAGACATTTGAAACCATCAAGAGTTGATTGAGTTACAACTGCTGGAGAAGTTTGATTGAAAAGCCATGTCACAGTGAGAGTGCACACATCCATTTGTTAGAAATAATCAGAGATGGGCGCGATACTCAATTTTTGAGTTAACCAATATCCATACACGATACTTGAAAATAGAGTTAATCGATACTGATATACGATGCTTTGAAGAGATGTTAAATCGATACCAATATCGATACTCGTATCGCCGATACAATATCAGGAAAAAAAATTGGTTTACAAATGAATTAAAAAAACTGTTAAGTTTGCAATCAGCTGACCATTGCAAAACGTAAAAATATCTCGTATTTTTTTAAATTTTTTTGCATAATATGTATCCTCCTATCACGAGAAAGCGATCAATGCACCATACGGCTCGCTTAGGAGTTGCCAGTCATCTGTCTATCACACCAAGATGGGTAAATCTCGCTAAGTGCCTTTCCCAATGGCACAACAAGCAAACTTGCTGGTTTGTTCTCAACACTGTACTGTTAATGCTGAGGGTCAAGCAAGGAAGATGTGAATACCAATTTTTAAGTCATTGGTTTGACCCGACTCGGAATCAAAACCCAATTTACAGCTCCCGAGGCGGACGCTCTTACCACTCGGCCATCTGAGCTGTTAATTGGGACATGTTATAATTTCATAATTAACGTCGTTTAATGGCGTTACGAAACAATTGCAAATAGGCTAGTGATAAGAGAAATTCGCGGACAGTACGTCGCTATGAATCAATGAGAGAATTTAGCTTCATTTCACATTCTTCAAAAACCGTAAATGAACGTGCAGTCAACACCTGGTAAGATTGATCGTGCTCAAAAACAGTATCGAGATACTTGTATTGGCGATGCACAAAAACATGCTTAATCATAGATTCTATTTGAATAAGATTACAGATGAGTGCTTGATTGTTTATTGCTTGCTGGTAAAATAGGCTGTGGCTAATAGTACTGTACACATTGCTGTAAGACATTCAACTGGTTCCAATTGGTACAACTGACAAGTAAGTGGTATCTGCTGAAGGTATTGTGAGTACACTTCTAAATTATTTGAATGTATTTTTGCTTAACCTTGTGAAATTTACAGGCTATTGAACTTACTTTATTTACTGGTTAATTAAGTCAACTGGGCTAGTCTAATCTTTAAAAATAACTTTGACGCTTTAATCTTTAATTCATTGAGTTTACACTGAAATTAACTGATCCTTAATGGCTGGTGTTAGCAGTGGTAAGTACTCTCTGAAGAGCATCATGGACGAGTTGAAGAACATCAAGGAAACTCGAGAGAGGTACTCCCAGCAATATTTACAATCCCAAACTGCCAGTGCCCCTCCCGAACTATCTTTTGTTGCAGGTGATGCTCAAGGCCAACAGCTGAGAGCTATCGATGATTCCATCCGCAGGCTAGAGGGCATCGTAGAGGAGCTAGCCAAGGGCCTGCAACAGACAGAACGAGAATTGGATGACCTGGAGCAGTATGGCCGCCGCAACTGCCTGATACTACATGGATCCCACAATGTCCCAACAGACCGGAATTACTTTGGTTTTCACGATTTTGTTATTAATAAATTAAATACTAGACTAAAACTGGACTATAAAATTAAACCCTTGGATATTGACACCTGCCATGTTCTTCCTTGCAGAAACAATCGACCACCTCCTATGATTGTCAAGTTTGTTTGGAGATCAATTCGTGACCTGGTTTACAGCAACAAGAAAAAGCTCAAAGATGACAACAACCCGGAGAAGATTTCCATCACTGAATCCCTCACTAGACGACGACTTCGATTGGTAAAAAATGCAAAAGATGAATTTGGCTTCCGCAACATCTGGACTAATAATGGTATAGTATACTGCTACCACAATAACCGCAGGCAAGTAATTACTGATTTTTATAATATAGAAAAAATTTCGAAGCCTTAAACTCCCATTGCTGTTGGCCCAAGTATACTTTCTCCTTTTGTACCGGTACCCAGTGCTAAAACCATGATACAATACTCTTTTTATATTTCTCCTAAATTTGAAATCTAACTCTATAATTCCCTAAACTAATACCCTCAGGCCCTGCCCAAACACCAGCTTTTTTTTCTTGAGAAAGCCAAGCAGCAGCAACTTATCTGAAGTTTTTCTTAGGTTATACTTGTGCCTTGTTACATTATTTTTGTTATCTTTTGTGTAAATTGTGTATGTATTTATGTCCAAAGTGTGCAAATATCCAATTGACTGTAATTTTTGCAATAACTTCATCTCAAAAAGACAAAAGCATGATTCATGTTGTGTATGCAGAGTCAGTTATCACCTAAAATATATCAATCTCTTGAAGAAAACTCCCAATATAAATGCAAACTTAAATTATCTTTATAATAATTGGCTTTGTATCTTATGTGCTGCTGAGAACTTGCCCTTCTTTTCACTTACTGCTACAGAATTTACTGACCTATTTTCAAACCCTGTGCTGAAAGTACCACTGCCATCTGCTGATGAACTTAACAATATACTGCTAGATGCTACAAATTGCTTTGACTCTGATAATGACATTGATGATAATAGAGTACAAAATAACCAGATAGATACCTATTTCTCTGTTCCACAAGCAAATGCATTACTGCATAGCAAGTGCAGTAATGAAGACAGCTTCTCAACAACATGCGTTAATGTAAGGTCATTGATAAATCCCCACAATTTCAGCAAATTTGAAAGTTTAATCTCTGGCCTTGACTTTCAACCACATTTAATTGCAGTCAATGAAACGTGGGAAAAGCCTCACACAATTGGCCAACATAAAAATTTAAATGGGTATGTGTATATTTCTAACCCCAGAGTTGTCAGCAGAGGTGGTGGTGTTGGAATGTACATAAAACAGAACTTGATTTTTGCCCCCTGTCCTGAACTATCGCTCATGCTTGAAAAATCCTTTGAATCTCTGTTTGTCACTATTCAATTTGAAGGCAGAAGGCTGATTTGTGGCACTATCTATAGACCGCCTCGGAATGATAGTCTGAGACTGACCTGCTTTTTCCAAAACCTGAATATAGTAACAAATGTTTTATAATGGGAGACTTTAATTTCAACTTGCTAAACCTCTTGGACAAAAATACTGAAATGTTCACTGATGCTATGTTTAACAACTTCTACCCTCTCATTAATAAACCTACCAGAATTACTGACTCCCATAGTTCTACCATTGATCATATCTGGACTAATATTATGGTTACTAATATTACGAGTGGCGTTATTGTGCATCCTGTTGCCGATCATTTACCAGTCTTACAAGTGTGTAAGTTTGGTAAACTAAAAATTTGTAGTGTACCTAAAACTAGATCTTTTGCCCTATGCAACATTCAAAAATTCAAGTCCTCACTAGAAACCGCTGATGTTAGCGATATTTTTGACCATACTGATCCTGATAGTTGCTTTAAAATGCAACATGATTTATTATTTGATGAATTTGACAAAAACTTTTCTTTAACAAAACCTGCTGAAAGTAATAAACGCTGTGAGTGGTATGATCTAGAATTGAGACGTCTCATGTTAAAAAAAGATAGACTATACCAGAAGCTTCTTTCGAGACATGACCAAGCTTCTAAAACTCGGTATCAAAAAATTAGAAACCAATATTTCCATCTGATAAGCGTAAAGAAGAAAAAATTTTACTTACAAAAATTTAAAAATTTGCATAATAACATGAAGAAAACCTGGCAATGCATTAACAATCTTCTTGGAAGGGGTAGATCACGCAGTGCCACATCAACTTTTTGCATTAACGGTAAAATGACTTCTGATCCAACATTCATAGCTAATGGATTTAATGACCACTTCTCAAACATTGCTGTTGACCTGGTAAACCAACTCCCAAAATCTTCTCAACATTTCAAAGAATACCTAACCTCGGCCAACCCTTCCTCAATTTTCTTATACCCTACATCACTTTTTGAGGTCAAGCAACATATTAATGAAACATCCCCAAAGTTTAGCGCAGGTTGGGATGAAATGCCTTCTGCCGCCTTAAAATATCTACCCGATTGTATCATTAACGTCCTAAGCTATATCTTTAACCTATCCCTTTGTCAGGGTAAATTTATCTCCTCCTTTAAGCATGCGAAATCAATACCTGTCTACAAAAGGGGTGACTCGAAAATCCTGACCAACTACAGGCCTATCAGCTTGCTCCCTAGTTTTTCGAAGATTTTAGAAAAAATAGTTTATAAACGTTTGTATTCCTTCTTCAGTCGCTTCAATTTATTTTCAAATTCCCAATTTGGCTTCAGGAATGGTCATTCTACATCCCACGCTAATTGCTTACTTATTGACAGGGTTACAGCAGCACTCGCGAAAAAACTTACGACTCTGGGCATCTTTCCAGACCTTTCAAAAGCATTTGATACGATTGACCATAAAATTCTATTGCATAAACTCAGGCACTATGGCGTCAGAGGTACAGCTTTGGACTGGTTTGAAAGTTACTTAACTGGACGTACCCCACAAGTATGTTTTAACGACCATGCTTCTAACAATATCAATGCAATTAACTTTTCCGTTCCTCAGGGTTCAATTCTTGGCCCCCTATTGTTCATTATATACGTAAATGATTTCCCCAACAGTTTAAAAAATGGAACCAGTTTATCCTTTGCTGACGATAAGAGCATTCTGATAAGTGGTAATAATGCTAAATCAATCTTTGAAAAAGGCAAACAAGAATTAGACAATGTTGATAACTGGTTAATTGCAAATAAGCTCTCACTCAACGCTAGTAAAACCAAGTGTGTGTACTTTAGGACTGTAAACTCAAAACCTCCTCCATGTGCCTTGAACTTAGTGATTAGAAACAAACCAATAGAAAGAGTATCGTCAATCCGAGTCCTGGGAACAGTTATCAATGAAAACTCGTCGTGGAAAGATCACATGCTATTGGTAGCCGTAATTAGAGTGAAGCCTTTCCTCAATAAAAACGCTTTATTAGTAATTTATCATTCGTTAATGCTAAGCCACATCAGATACTGCATTACTAATTGGTTCCATGGCAATTCAGCTATAGTTAGTCAATTACAAAATATCTGCAATAAATTCATTCGCTTGTCCTGCGGTCTAGCTAGTGAAGACGATATTTTACCATTTATGAGACGGCACAATTTATTAACGATAAAAGATATATTCAAACACCATGTTGCAGTAATTATGTATGAATATCATCAAGGTGCTCTTCCATCTGCGTTTGACGATATGTTTCGGTCCAAAACATCTTCAATTAAAACTTGTAGCAACAGTCAGTTAGTTCCCGCTTTCTGCTGTAGTACGGTACGCCAACAATCCATACGATATGCCGGGCCAAAAATATGGAGTGAAATTCCAATTGCCATTAGAAAATCCCGGACAATCAGTGCGTTTAAAAAGAAATTGAAACAGTACTTCATAAATGGCTATTAGACTGTCCAGTGCCCTTGGCTGTATCTCTGCACCTCTCCATTTCATTTGTAACATATTGTAATGGTGTGTTAAGCCAGCAACCTGTCTCTGGATATAATATTGCCATTGTTATTATTATTACAGTATTTTTATTATTACTATTATTTTTTCTTCTTGCTTCAAACAGACATTGCTTCGTTTTGCCTTTTTGTGCTTTCAGGTGATCAACTGACCTACATGCAATTTCGGACAGACTTCTACATTGTGCATTCTGTTTTCAACCACCATCTTACGCCTTTGGACATCGGACATGCGTTTTTATTTTACTTTTTACTTATTTATTTTTTTTAGGCTTAAAATTATGTGAGATGACAAGACCTGGAGGTATCCGGCCGATGCCAAATTTAGCTTGCTTTGACATTGCTATATTTAGTATTAATTCGGCTCTGTCGGTCGGTCCTGCTGTAAAGTTTTTGCCATGTTGAGATATCACAGACTTCTGAAAACGGCTTAGCTCACTGGTTCTCGAACATCTTGCTTCATGGCACGGGATGTTTTTAAATCGGTGGACTGGCTGGACAGGATTTCTTTTGGTAGGTTTCTTTGCCTGTTGGGCCTTTTAGGGTTCTCTATTATCGGCAGCGCTCGGGGTAATTAAGGCGGGTATTACGTGTTTTATTCTTGCTTGTGTTCTTCGTTAGCTCTTCAGTTCTATAAGCACTGTTACGACTTGGATTAATCTTGAAAGGCCACACACTGTCATGTTTTCCTACCATTGCACCATAGCATGGCAGTGTGGAATCTGTGACTCTCTTTGCTGTCTTTTTTATCTGACCGTCGTTTTTTTTTTCCTGCCTGTGCTGTATGTGTGTGTGCTCTTTTTCTTTATTTGATTAATCTCTATTGTCGGGTGCTGCAACCATACTTCTCATGTTACTTTTCTTGATCTTCTATTCTCCCCTTGCATGTTACAACGTTTATCGTTTTGTTGCTTCTTCCCTTTTCTCGTGCTGTCCAATTATGCTGTATGTTATTTATGCATATTATTCTTGTGTTGACAGTACGGAAATAAAAGACAATACTGTAGTTAAACACTCAATCAATATTCATATCGATACAAAAGTATCACGTGATACCTATCGACAATAGAAGTATTTCGATAATGCCCATTTCTGGAAATAATGAAGCCAGAAATAGCCAGAGTTTTATTGTCAACAGATCTACAATTTAGACAACAGAGTTTTTCAGAACTAACAGCTTCGAAATTGATTAAACTGTTACTTAAATTGGAAAAATTTGCATCTTTGACTGCCGAAGATTGCTCTAATTTTGTAGTTCTACTCGTAATGACTGTGGAAATACTGGTACTGGTAGGTTTAATACTTTCAGGATGCATAAAAATTTGTTTCTTTTTTTAGTTATGGTTGTTTTTTTCATGTTGATCTTCAGTTCTTGAAACTTTCCAGGCAGTCAAAGATAAACATTGCGGAGCAAAAATTTTTAAATTCAATAGAGCATCTTTGGAAATTACAGTATCATTTTGATCTTGAATTTGAAACTAAATATGTCAAAACTTCTGCTGAAGTTATATCACCAATTTTGTCTCTTCTATTTAATGCATGCTTTCTTTCAGGCATATTTCCATCGTGCTTAAAAGTGGCCAAAGTGGTTCCAGTATTCAAATCAGGAGATAGAACAAATCTTACTAATTATAGGCCTATACCAATTTTGACTTGTTTTTCAAAAACAATAAAGAAACTTGTGCATTCTAGAACAATGAATTTTTTAAATTCTAACTCCTTGCTATGTAATGCTTAATATGGACTTCGATTAGCTATGCCTACAGTGCATGCAATTTCTGACATTGCATCAACAATTTGTTTCGACAATATTGAATCGAATGACATAACTGGTCTAATTCTGCTTGACCTAACAAAAGCTTTTGATACTGTTCACATGATATACTACCAAGCAAACTTCAATATTATGGTATTAGGGGCGTAGTAAATCATTTTTTTCGTTCTTACCTATCTGACAGATATCAATTTGTATTCATTAATACTATTTATTCTTCTATGAAAAATATCAACTTAGGCATCCCTCAAGGTTCTTCCCTAGGTCCTTTATTATTTTTAATTTATATCAACGATCTTCCTAACTGCGTAACCTGCTCCCCTTGCCTTTATGTTGACAATACTTGCCTGGTAATCTTGGCCAAGTGCATCGAAGAATTGGAAAATCGTACGAAATCAGAAGTACATAAGGTCGAAAGTTGGATGCTTGCTAACAATCTTACTCTGAACGCATCTAAATCAAATTTAATAATCATTAATTCAAAACTAAATTCTTCACATGTTGACTTAAATATTAGCTGCAAAAATGGTATAATCAAATCCGTACAAAGCTCTAAATACTTGGGAGTAATCATTAACAATAAATTAAACTTCAAGGAGCATATACAAAAATTAGAAGTTATAGTTTTGCGATCAGTGGGGATTCTCAGCAAATTAAAATTCTACCTGCCTGAATACGCTTGGCTAAAACTTTATCACTCATTGGTACATTCGCACTTATTTTATGGACTTGCAATTTGGAGTAATACCTATCCATCTTATCCTTCGAAACTATCCAAAATTCAAAACAAAGCTACAAGAATAATCACCCGAAGTGATTGGCATGACAGTGCTAAAACCCTTTGATCAAAAAAATAAAATTTTGAACTTAAAAAAATGACCAAATTCGAAACAGCAAAAATAATTCATAATCATTTGCACAATCTTTTATCCCCTGCTTTTGACAATTATTTCAACAAGGTTGCAAATACTTACAACCAATGCACTCGGTTTGCCAATGTTTCAACCAACTTACGTATACCCTAATTTAAAACTAAAAGAACCCAACAATTAATTAAATATACTGGTGTTAAAACATGGAATTCCATTCCCAGTGAATTAATTTTAAAAAATTTAGGAATACAAAAAGCGACTGTGAAAGTCTTAGTTTTTTGTATTATTGTCAACTAAACTTTGATCTTGTTCAGATTCATTGTCCAACCCTTTCTGCCTACTGCGTTTTTGTATCATGTTGGTTTTCTCTTATATATTTATTTTTTCTGTGAGTACTCAGTACTTACTAGTATTATGAATTCTACATTTCAACTCTTGGAAAACTTGCACTTAGTTTTTTTGTTCCTATCTCCACATACACATAAATACAATATTCTAGTTTGGCTCAAAAAAATTTTTTTTTTGTAGAATGGTAATGCCATAGTAAATATGGCGCCACAGGTTGGTTGTGACTTGAAGACCTTGTGGTCCCTTCGCAAGCACCCTGTCACTGCCATACATGAAATACATTTCGAGTTTCGCCTGCCTATTTGTAATAGTATTTGCTGTGTGTAGTGACAAAAATAAATAAACTTTTAAACGAAAAAGATATGCTAGTAGGCCAATGATCTTAAAAGATGGACACAAGACTATAACTGTGAGGCTGCTGATGCTGCCAGAAAGAATATTCGGCGCAAACAATAGACTAATCTTCAGACTTTCAACGTAATCAACTAAGCATTTAATCTAGGCTAGCAAACCTATTATCATAATGACAAAATGGTAAAGCCTAGCCTAGCTAACCAAACTAACTACACAGTACACACAATTTACAACAACTTTATTCCGATACCTTAAATTCAAATAGCAATACACAGATAAATGCAATTATCGAAATTATAAATAAATTTCCAGTAACATTTCAGGAATTAGAATTCAAATTAAAATTATTTCACAACAGCTCAGATGGCCGAGTGGTATAGAGCGTATATCTCTTGAGCTGTAGACTTGGGTTTGATTCCGAGTCGGGTCAAACCAATGACTTGAAAATTGGTATTCACAGCTTCCCTGCTTGACGCTCAGCATTGAAGGGACAGTGTGGAGAACAAGCTGGCAAGTTTAATTGTTGTGCCGTTGGTAAAGGCACTTAGCGGGATTCCCCCATCTTGGTGTGGTAGACAGATGGCTGGCAACTCCTAAGCAAGCTCGTATAGCGCATTGATCGCTTTCTTGTGATACTAACTATGATTGTCATGTGTCAAATGTGACACACAAATTTTTGAATTGGGCAGGCCTGTGGGTTGAACACGACTGAGATAAGAAGAACATTATGCACGTTATGCAGCGAAATTATTATGCTGTAATGTTATCGGTTAGGACACTGACAGCATTACAACATGCACTGTAGCAGCTATTAAAAATGCGCTGGATATTACAGAGCGACAACATTTGAATATTGAAATAAGTAGAGCCAATGCACGTCCATGCATGTATCAACATATACAAAGATATTAAGGACTTAGGGATGAGCATTTCAGAATAGTTTATTATTTCGGAATTATTCTGAATAGTTTCAACTGAATCCAGAATTAGGGATGTCCATTACCGAATCTCGAATCGAATCCGAAATGATAATGATACTGCCGATTCGAAATGAAAAAAACTTAATCAATGCGATGCATTTGCGGTGATGCACACACGCGAGTAAACTGCACACACCTACTGCACAAGCTTATGCAACAAACACATGCAATTGCCAATGACTGCTGGCTGTTTGTGATGATCGTGCATATTAAAGGCGCGTTTGCCGATACATGACATGCGACTAAAATTATAATGTTAGTAAATGTTGAAGGATTTCGCGTGATCGGTGAACAGAAACACAAGGTGCGAAAAAATTTTGTCGCGTGCCACGTTTCGCATATCTGTAAACGCACCTTAAGGCGTGTTTACCGATATGCGGCAAGCAGCAATGCGACTACCTAGTTTTTTTGTTTATTTAATTTTGACGTTGAATTTTGGTATGGCAACGAGATAAAAACCACTCGATATTAAGAATACATTAGAGAGCGCCCAGGTTCTTCATAATTTGTTTTTTAATTTGTTCTTTATAATCAATACAAGGGTAACCGAAGTTAGCCTACCAAAGTGGTCATTGCGCAGTCTGTACTCAATATCAAGGAATTGTACCTGTACAATAGACCCTTTGCACTGTAGCTTACTGCGCATGCGCGACAAAGCGATGTCTGCGTGAGTTGCCATAAAGCGATCAAGTGACTATAGAAATGAATGGCAAATAACAAGAAAAGCTTCATTTTTTCATATAACAACGGCAAAATTTTTTACATAAGTGAGTGTACTGCTTAGTAAATGTGTGATAGAACATAAATATCATCTTAAACCAAAAGTATTAGCTGCGTAAGGTCTATTTTTGTAGAGTTTAGTGTTTACCGTAACGACTACGTAGGCATTTTGCAACTCTTAAACTGCGATGTCATTCATATAATTATAATAAATGAGTTTCAACTTACTTGCAGAGCAGACTATTTAAGTTTTATGATTCGTTTAGATTCAGGACAAAGCACAAAGTTAATAATTAAGCACTCTGCAATCTGCATTGTCACTAATGTAATTTGTAAACAATTTAACCATACAAAGCATGAAAGCAACTTGTGAAATAAAGCTGTCCTCAGTAAAAGTTTTGCACGGGTTTCTCAGCAAAGCAATCTTGAAGGCAAAATTAGGAAAAATTTCAAGTCTCAATCTGAAAGAGCGAAGTTATGCGCTCCTTATGATTAAAACAACCCAATGTAATTTCAGTCTAAAATACCAGAACCACTGGCGTCAAAAGCAAATTAAAAAAAGAATTCTGACTTTAACTGTTTTATAAAATATTAATAAATGAGTATCTTTTGTTTTACGTAAATAGCTTTCATTTCATCAAAAAAGACATCGCAAAACAGTGATTTTACAATGGTTTACCATACGCAAACTCGCTTTGATGGCAACTTTTTGCTAAAACCACTTCGTTATGCTTGATTGAGCGTTAGTGTGAGAAGCGTCAATTTTTACCGCTTCATCGCCCGGTATCAAAAAATGTTTGAAATAACCTTGACGACGGGAGTGAGACCATGCAAGTTTGATTGTTATGACATCATTGAACAATCAGCTTGCCTGACGTAGGCTAGCAAATTTTATATTACAGGCCAGTATGATTTGTAATGGTAATCGCATTGCCGCATATCGATAAACGCACCTTTGTACCTGCTTCCTCAGCTCTGTCAAAGAGAGCTTTTTCATGCGCCGGCCTTACCATAACAAAATTATGAAACAGACTGATATTCGAACATTTGGAGGCCATAAACTTGGGTACTACTAATTAGGCAGTGCAGGCACTACTGCAAAGTACAACAAAGGACCCTAAAACCCCAAGCCCTAACCCTAACAGCGGAATGCTTTCCACCACACCTAGACAATTCAGTACCGGTTCTGGTGGTGTACTTTGCTACCGGTACCTACATATAGTACTCTATTGTTCTGTGCAACTTGTTTTTCTATAGCAAAAACTGATTTTTTTACTTACTTGCACTGCCTAACAGTGCCTGCACTATCTACCGTACACTGCCTGCACTGCCCATTTAGTAATACTGTATAAACTTTCTTTATATGAGTGAAGATGTGTTGCAAATAGGCTTATCTGTAAGTATATTTTGTGCATTTTTTCAAACACACTTACTGATGATTTTCAGCATTGCATTGTGCTCATTTTGTTAGTCTCCCAAATTTTGGATTCGAAATGAAGATTCGAAATTCTGGATTCGACATTTGTGATTTGGATTCGATTCGAAATCAGCTAAGGTTCGGCTATGGCCATCCCTATCCAGAATACCGAATCCTATTCTGTTTTTAAATCAACCTATTTTGCAAAAGATTCAGCAGCAAACCAGCAATACCAGTAAAGAATTTATTTGAAAAAATTAACCTCAAAGCAACACTTTGTTCAGCGTGTACTGATATACTAAAACTTTCCGATGGAGCTGATGTGGCTGGAATACAAAGATACTTGGAAGCACATAACTATGCACTGCATCAAGCATGTTCACTAGTTGGGTCAAAAAAATTTTTTTAAAAAAGAGCCCCCCTAGATTGTTGCCAAATATGGTAAAACTAACTTTAAAACCGATTTTGCCGCGTTGCCAACTGAAATGTACCAGCAACTGACACCTAGTGGTCAAAAATGGTAAAACATTTAAAAAATGTAACTTTTAAACTACATGTTGTAGAAAGCTGATTTTGGTGTCAAACGAAGCAGAATTAATAAGTCTATATCTACTTTAACAGAATATTTTGCGTTATTTTGCTTAGAAAAAAAGTCATTCCTAAAAATCACAAAATATGGGATATTTTACATCGAAACAGGCCTTTTTTTAGAACTGTAGCTGCAAAACATCTATTTTCATTTGCAAAAAATTTGTTTCTGGAAAATCGACGCTTGTTGACAACTTTACTACGCTGAATACTAATTTCCAGTTTGCCATTAAACCAACTGTTCAACCAGTCAAGTTCAGATTATTACCATGCCAAAATAAACGCCAACTTTTATTCCGAACTAAGTTGTTTAAACAAAGGAGTAGATTTTGCCTAACAACATTTAAACTTGGCTTTCTACCTGTTTACTCAGCAAAGATCGATTCACAACTTTCTTTGAACTAAATATCAAAACTTCAGTAGCTGATAAAAAGAACCAAGATAACGCACTGTGCTTACCTTCTAATGATAACATATATATATATATATATATAATAGCTTATAATAACATATATAATAGCTTACAATAACATATATAATATAATAACACACACATATATATATAATAGCATTGTCAGCGACATGGCCTAGCGGTACTGCGCGCAGGTCACAGATCCTATGTGACGGGTTCGATTCGCGGCTGGAGCCGACTGCATTTGACATATACAACGGGTGGCTGCTGACTCGAAGAGTGCAAGCTCACTTCGCAGTCTTCCTCAATTACTATTGAATTTTCAGTTCAATATAATTTGAAAATAACCTCAGCTTATAGCGATCTAATTCATTATTAGTAACCCCAGATTGGAAATAAGCTATCAGAGGTTATTTAACAAAATGATAAGACGAAGAAATCGTAGCATGACCAGCAAAACGTTGCATGGTGGGCAGTGAATACTATTTGTCCCACGTTTTTTCCACAAGATGGAAATGCTGAACCGAACTTGAAAAGAATTGCAAGTTATTGGTTCTGACGAAACGGCAGTCATGACCAAATATTCTTGCAGAGTGATACACATTCTGGAAAAGCGGTTGGGGAGGCCATTGCAATGGAGCATGTGTTTATTGCATTGTAACGAACTTCCCTTGTGCCATGTTTCTCGGCTATTAGATGCAGTAACCCTGGTCCTGACAGTTTCCCTGGAAAAATTGGAAAGACGATTGATGGGGTTGTTTCAAATTGGGATGTCAAAGAGTTCCAGCCAATGTTTTCGAATCTTTTCCTGTGCTTAGTGATGAAGCCCTTTGTGATGTTAGTAGTTTAATGACCAATATTACGCATACCAAATTTGTTGGTTAATCATTTACGAAGCTTCAGATCCAGATTTGCAATTACTAGAAGTTGGTTCTTTGTGTCATTCAAAATGGCTGACTTTGCATTGTCGAATTCTACTTTTCACACAATAAACCAAATTTGATGTTAGTTCTTCTCATTGAATTTTGCGTTAAAGTACATTTTTTAAACCTTTTTGAAGTCAAAGCAAAGAATTCGATTACAAATGGTCCAAGAAATTTATTTTCCAAGCTTAGGAGAGTCACACAATTTCCTGATAAACAAGTGTAAGATATTGCACTTAAAGTTTTGCGGCATAGTGCCTTTTTTGTTCATCCTGAGCATGTAATTATTGCGATGCTTGGCGATGAAAACAAACCGATCAGAGATATTGCTGTTAATAAGACTATGTCACTACGTGAAACACTCACTGCTGGCCACACTGACATCTTTTAAGAAACAAGCTGCAAGGAAGTAAAAGCTATGAAGAAGTTCAAGGTTCCATCCATAAGCAAAAATGCAATTTTGTATCACCAGCTCGTTGATCCATGCTTTAAAGGCTGAGCCTCCTCTTTTACATCCTTTAGCAAATGATAAGCTCAAAAGTGTCCGACAAAAACCTATGTTCTTCAAGCTGCCCTGCCACAACCAGACTGTTCAACGCCACGTTAAGTTGGTTACTCAAGCATCCGCTACTGTGGCAGGTTTTGAAGGAAGAGATGGCCTTATACACCAGATGATCAATTCACGATCTCTCATGAAAAAATTTGAGTTTGAAAAGCGATTTCTATAATTGTTTTGAGCTTGTGCAATCTCTATTCAATAAAATGACCACAAATTTGCGTTTTAGGTGAACAACTTTTTTCTAAGCAAAATAGAACAAAATGTTCTCTTAAAGCAGATATAAACTTGTTAGTTCTAAATCGTTTGACACCAACATCAGCTTTCCACGACATGAACTTCCGAAGTTATTGAGTTTTCACATTTTTTTCTTATTTCTGACCACTAAGTGTCGGTTGCTGGTACATTTCAATTGGCAACGAGCCCAAATCGGTTTTAAAGTTAGTTTTACCTAAGGTTTCCCTTTTTTCCAGATTTTCAACTTCCCGGGAAACGGGAAATTTTAAATTTGTATGATGTTTTGACAAACTTAGTTCGAGTTTTGCAATTTTTTCGACAATTTGAGAAAAAAATTTAAATGTGCAGTAACATACTTTTTATGTCGGAATGATAGATATCCGTACCACTGAAACCCTTATTAATGTAAAAAAATTTCCCGGGAAACGGGAAATTTACGAACAGCAATGCGAATTGTTTAGTGGTGGGTATTTATAAAAGCAGAAAGAATGAGTAAAAGATTGAAAAGTTTCAAATTTCCTGAGAAATTTCCCGTCCCAAAATCTCGAAAGGGAAACCCTAGTTTTACCATATTTGGCAATGATCTAGGGGGGCTCTTTTTTATTTCAATTTTTTTTTTAAGTTTCGACCCACCGTAATGTTCACGCAAATGAAAAACGCTCTGTGTGTTGCCGTTATTGGCGCGTTGTTAATGCACGCGTGACAAACAATCACAGTTTGTAATAAAATGATTGACTTTTTAACGAAATCGAATCTGATTACCTGGTTTATATCGCAAAAATTATTCCAGATAGTTTGGGATACAGATCCTTCTGGATTCGGTATTCTGAAATGCCCATCCCTAATTAAGATAGTCCTTAAAAGACTAACAAAACAGTCGTCCACGTGGATAGTAGAGAATAAAACAAGAATGATTGTACCATAAAGCTGCAAGGTACAGCAACCAAAAAATCTGATGCATGTGCATTAATTTATTTACACTATTTACAACATTACGCAGATACTACGAACGTTTCTGGCTCTACATTGGCCCTCGTCAGGTGTTTTTCTCAAATAGTCAGGAGATTAACTTTAAATGCTTAGGAACAGATTGAAGGTACGATTGACTTGGTTGATTAATGTGCACTACTTCCCCGCTAAACTTCTCACTTTAACAATGCTACACGTTACTGATACATTGGTTAAAGAACAGTAATTATGACAAAAAACAATTATTATGATATTAAACAAGTTTACGACCTAATATGATGAAAAAAAAATGAATTTTCTGAGGTAAACCCATTGAATTTGCAAAAATTTTTGATTAAAAAACTTGTAATAAAAAGGATGCACCCCTAGTGTAAAGTTGGCGATTAAGACTGGGTGAAAATTCCTTTATTAATAACACTTCAGAAATCTTTGAATCGTATTCAGAACGGCATTTTTGAATAATCTTGAATGAGTCCAATCCAAACTTAGTTTCAAAACAGTAATTACATGAATTTATGTGGTCTTTGGTTGAGCTTTTTTAATTGCTGCTGAAATAAAGGTGTTCCCTCATTCTGAAGCTCTGATGTCGAGATGACATACCGATGTATGTCTGATTCGTATGACATGAACATATATTTATAAAGAAATTTCCCCCCAGTCTTAATCGCCAACTTTACGCTAGCGATGCATCCTTTTTATTACAAGTTTTTTAAATCAAAAACTTTTGCAAGTTCAATGGGCTTACCACAGTGTATTTATTTTTTCTCATCATATTAGGTCATAAACTTGGTTAACATCGTAATAATTGCTTTAGTTTTTTGTCATAATTACTGTTCTTTAACCAATGTATCAGTAATGTGTAGCATTGTTAAAGTGAGAAGTTTAGCGGGAAAGTAGTGCACATTAACCAGCTAAAGTCAATCGTACCTTCAATCTGTTCCTAAGCATTTAAAGTTAATCTCCTGACTATTTGAGAAAAACACCTGACGAGGGCCAATGTAGAGCCGAAAACGTTCGTAGTATCTGTGTAATGTTGTAAATAAATTAATGCACATGCATCAGATTTTTTGATTGCTGCACCTTGCAGCTTTATGAAACAAGAATGATTTTAACAAAGTAATAAAAGCAAATCAGATTTCCATTTCTCATATAAAAAAAATATATATACCTGAGGTTATTTTCAAAATAAAATGAACTAAAATCCAACAGTAATTGAGTTAGACAGCGAAGTGAGCGTGCGCTCTCGGAGTAAGCAACCACACAGTAATATATGTCAAATGCGATCAGCTCCAGCCATGAATCGAATCCGTCAAGGGTTTGTAACATGTACTTGGTACCATTAGACTATGTCGCTGACAAACAATGAGAGAATCAAGTCACCTTTGATATCATAGGATCATAGTAGATGCTTATTTCACTTCCTTCATTGATTCCACTATCCACTCTCACATTATGCAAATGGCTCGGTTCTACATAACGTGTCAATCTACCGACAGACGGAAGACCAAATGACTTGAAAGGATTCTGAAAAGAACAGTCGTGAAGTGGAAACTACCCATGTATTTCATTATGACAACACATCGCCAACCAATAAGAAAGGAATGTTAAAGAAGACAGGACAAGTAAAGCAAATAAGGAGGCATGGTTGTTAACTCATTTCATGCAAAGCAGAAAAGGCTGAAAAACTATACCAAAAAACATTTCATCATCACTGAAAAACGGGGATTAGGAATCACGAACATGTGCAAAGAATGAACAACTTGCAGACTGGCCTAGATAATGTGCTGGACACTGTTAATTGATAGTTTAAAAAATATACCTCAGCGTACACTCTGCATTCTATCGCCCATCCATTTATACCAATATCATCCTGCTGGATGGACAGGGGATGTCCTGCTGCCACACGAATCATCTCTCGAACCAGATCCACCCCTTTACATGCATAATTGTTTCTTATCGTCACTAAGTGAGTGATGAAGATGGTACGTACAAGTAGGCTACATACATACAATCAAAAAAGGCAAGTGCACCACACATATGTATCGAATTTAAATGAATAACACTTTTTTGTCTAGATGCACTTCATACTTTCTTGTTACAACTTCAGTGCAGTCCCCTGATGTCAGGAGATCAAGAGGAAATTCCGTATTAAGCACATAGCAAAATAGATCCTAGCTCAAACAAACAACCATGGCAGTGGATGTGAAATCAAAAATTCCTAAGCTTTAAAATACAAAGCTGCGCGCCCCAGCTACAAACAACGTGGGAAGTTACACAAGATTCAACAAAGTTTTGTTTTTTTGTCGATTGGAGAGTAAACAACTTAATGGCACAATCTGAATGCCACTGACAGTGGATGTGTGCTTTGGTTGATATTGAACAGAGATTAACCTGTAATGTATTCTGTAATCGGATGTTCGACTTGTAAACGAGTATTCATCTCAAGAAAGTAGAAGTTTCTTTGACCGTCCACGAGGAACTCCACTGTACCTGTAAAACATCATTGCAGTCATTGCACGATAATCACAAGAATTGCGAGTACCAAGATGGAAAACAAAAATCAAGTTCTTTTTTCTTAATACTAAACTACATGAAATTTCCATCATTCTTGCATCTCACAACGCTTAAGCCGTGGTCACACGAGGCGAGAGACTCGCGCAAGTGACTAGCACGAGTAATCGCTTGCATAAGTGGTCACACAAGACGAGTTACTCGTGGGAGTTTAAACCAGCAAGTAACAATGCCGCGTGGCAGTTACTAGCCAACCATTTGCACCAACACTACCGCCTTTTAAATCAATGTTATTTCGTGAATCTATATGATTTAAGCTATTTATTAGTTGGCTATTTTTTGTGAATACGTCACCAGTTCAGCGCCAAGTTGTTAATCGTTTAGTTTGCTTAGCATGCGCCGAAATATTGTAAGAGGTCTTGAAAGAGTTTGGGTCCAAAAAGAAAAATGGGTAGCTACAAAGGGGAATTTTGGAGCTTTTGATAAATCTTTTGCGGAAATTAGCTTTAGAAGATTCGGCCAGTTACATGAATGTGCTGCGTATGGATGAAGTTACGTTCGAGGAATTGCTTGCATTAATCTCACCAGCCATAAAGAAGCAAGACACAATCATGAGATTGTCTATTTCATGTAAAACTAAACTGGAAATAACTTTGAGGTTCCTGGCAAGTGGCGACAGTTTCTGCTCCCTGGGATTGCTTTTTGGAGTACCGCATAACACAATATCCGTCTTTTTACCACATGTGCTGGCAGCAATTTATGAAGCTTTGGCTCCATATTTCACAGTGAGACGTTGCTTGTTTTCTTTTACATTGACCAAAGTAATCCTAGCGTTGGCGAAATTAGAGTTGCGAGTTTTAGTGAGTAAACCTGACTACAAGGTCTTTCTGTATTGGCCATCAATTGTCAATTTCATCTGTTGCAGCATATAATAACTGTTAAGCGTTTTTTGTTACTTTGCTTTTAGTAGGTTATTTTATAACGTTAATACCACAATCCCGCAAATCAGGTGAATTTATTGCTTAAGATACAGCTTATGAACTTCCTGATTAGGCCTACAGCAAGAACTTGATAAAAGACTTTGTGATGACGATGACATATCAATCAGAGTAAGTATTTTTCAGGTTATCAGACTTTGAATTTTTTCTTGCAAAACGATATAAATTCTCATCTGTAATTCACATAGCTGCAAAGCTATGTGGTTTCCAAACCTACTCAACTGATCCACTGTATCAGCGTTTGTCAGCTCAGTAATTTCTTGGAGTTTCAATACTGCCTTCTCAAAACGTAACGTGGAGTTTGCTTGAACCTTCTTCTTCTGCAGCTTTCAAGGGTGTTCCGCAATAGCACTTGATTTCGACAAAATCTTTCTTTTTCCAAATGTAGGAGTAGAAACGTAAGTTTCTTTGTATTCTTCGAATTTTCCATCACTTTTCATTGACTTATTTGTTTTTGAAGACTCCTCTTGTATTTCCAAGATTTCATTATTATCTTCACACTTCTCATCGTCTTGACCACTGTTTATAGACAACAAATCCTGCAAAAACACTAATTATTACTTGTATTTTATTTGATCAGGGAGCATAAAATTCGGACTTGTGGCATGCAATTGTTAAAAACAACAGAGCTAATGTAAAACTGCATTTTTTTAAATATGAAACGCCTTACTAAATTTTTCACTAAAAATCATCCTCTTTGCAGGCATCAGGCCAGTTGAAGATATCAGGCGACTTAAGTAGTGGCGTTGATGGAATGGTACCGGGGCCATGGTCCTACTTAAATAAAAAAAAAAAACAGAAGATAATGCGCTGAACATACCACAGTTATGGTTACCCACATCTTAGCTTTTTCTGGCTACCAGTGATGCAAACGGCTGGAGTGAAAATCGGCGAGGATTTGCCCCCCAGACCCTCCAACGGGTGCTTTGCTTTCATATGTTGTTCAGGGTCTTGATTTTATGGGGAGAAGAGATTCGCAGTATTTTGCAAAAATCAGTACATTGAGACTGGAGAGTCAAAATAAATGTCTTTTAAGACTACTTCATTTACAAACCTTTTTTCACAGGAAAACGCAGTTCAAGCAAAAAGCTGCATGTGCTCATAGCTCAAATTTGAACCGATCAGATGGCCGAGTGGTACAGAGCGTCTGCTTCTGGATGGGTAGACTTGGGGTTTGATTAAGAGTCGGGTCAAACCAATGACTTTAAAATTGGTATTCACTGCTTCCCTGCTTGACGTTCAGCATTTAAGGGACAGTGTGGAGAAAGCCGTCAAGTTTACTTGTGCTGTTGGGAAAGGCACTTAACGGAATTCCCCCATCTTAGTGTGGTAGACAGATGGCTGGCAACTCCTAAGCGAGCTCGTACAGCGCTTAGTCGCTTTCTCATGATAGAAATATAATAATTAAAAATGTTTGCATAGCTGCACTTTTGAAGCTACTTCATTCTCATTAATGTTATCACAGCTATGATTCTCAATGTGTACGACCGCAACCAGAAGTTCGCAGCCACCCACGATTTTCTACAATTTACACATATGAAAACACATTCTTTTCAGCAGACTTTTTCATGGAAAAAGGGACATACTGGTACCTGCAGTGAGTGCAGGCACTGCAGAAAATGCAAAAATATTATAGTAGCCCGTGTCTAAAAGCAGGAGCTGGGCTAAAATAAATGAAAGGAGGCTGCAACGACCATTAGTTTAAGTGATTGTAGACCGACAGCCAGGTTTTAGCAGCTTATTACAGGACCAAGAGGGTAGCCATGGCACCGTGCCCCCTCCCCCCTACTGCGCCTATGCTGCTACCACACGCGATTGAAGCTGCTATGGTGCAGCGGTTGAGAGTATGTTTGAACCAATACTATTGCTGCACAACATACCATTAAGTTTGTGTCACAGTCATATTGAGAAGCGCGCTTAGGAACCCTCAACCGTACGCCTATGCTTGCAAATCAAGTAGGCTACTATTGACGTAATTAATTTTGATCCTATTATTATTTTTTAGTAGAGCAATTTTCTAAAAACCAGCCCAGTTGACGGCGCTGCAAAATGAATAGATATGTGCAGGCTGTGATCAAGGCATCATGCAGTTGAAACTCTCATAACAATTGTACGAAAACGTTACGGACTGCAGTTTCCATGCTTGAAAAAGAAAATGATCAAGAGTACTTTAGTAATTCAAAAGCTTAGAAATGGATTAAATTTAAACACTACTACTGCTACTTTTTTATTGCCAAGAGTCGGAAAATAATTTCACTTTTTGCAGTGTGAGAAAATTTGGGGCAGGGATTTTACATCATGTGTTTGGGTCATGCAAACGCCATGCCATCGATTTTCTGTCAAAACGCAATGTGTGTGCTAGATCTAATGAGTCAGACAAACCATTTTCCTCTTTGATATCAAAAACACAACACTTAAAAAATATGCTATCACACTCTGATTATAGTATTAGATTGCAATAGTGAAAGCCATCACAAATTATCGATTAGTTTCATATAACCCGAATATGCCCAACCCCCTCCCATACCCCTCCTGAATTGTCTTAACGGATTTATGCAATTCACAATAATGACTTTTTTGGCAACAAAATCGACAAAATTCGCTGAAAAGCAGAAGATTCGCATCGCTGGGCTACGTCACTGGCCTCCTGGACAGACTTTAATATAAAAAAACTTTAAGGCAGTGATGTGCACGTCAACGAAAAAGATTGACAGCGTCAGCATTAATTGCCCAAAATGTTAGCGCCGTCAGCATCAAAAATTTTAAAATTGATGGTGTCAGCGTCAATTTTTTTGAAGTTTGATTGCAATGATAAACCATATAATCCTTTTATTACAGCATCATGGTACATGACTTAGCCGAGCATCGACCCGGGAAAAGTAGATTTTGTAGTCCAATGCGCACTTGGGGTAAATTGATTCTTGTGAAATAGGCAGTTGGGCAATAGGGCACTTCAGACAAATCGACAGTTGGGAAATGGGCACTGGAGTAAATGAACTCTTGGGAAATGCAAATTTCGGGGCAATATATAGACCTACTTGGGCAAATAGGTAGGCCTGCTTATTAGCCCAAGTAGGCTACTTATCTTTGGTTCCGTCAGTGTATGTGCTTATTTGTCCCAGTTCTCATTTGTTCCAGTGCCCATTTGCACCGGCGCAGCCAGGGGAGGGGATTAGGGGGACCAGTCCCCCCCTTTTCAAGAAGCAGATTTAAAAAAGTTATTAAAATGTGGTATCTACGTTTAATATATTTTTAGCCTGAGCATGATCAAATTGTCAGAAATGCGGAGGGAGGGGAATAATTTACCGGTTACTTGCCGCATTGTATTGCCATTGCGTTAAACTGACTGCCCCCAATACTTCAGACAACATTGCGTTAAACTGACTGCCCCCAATACTTCAGACAACCGAATGCAACATTATGATCAATCGCTGTTACATTCTTTCTACCTAAAGAGTGCACTAGCGCCCTGCCCCTGAAAAGTGTGCCATAAAGCTATCTACCGTGCTTCCTGCTCATTTGCATATGTCATCAGTTGCACACTTGCAGAAAAGTTACAAGTAAAAAAGTGGGCGATTTTGCTTTCTGTATTAATCAGTGCGCAGTGGTTAGCAGTAACATTTCTAGTCTTGCAGAGGCAAAAAAACTTCTGAATTATGGTATGACTGTGGCGCAACATTATAATAATAATAACTGAGGTTATTTTCAAATTATATTGAACTGAAAATTCAACAGTAATTGAGGAAGACTGCTAAGTGAGCTTGCGCTCTTCGAGTCAGCAGCCACCGTTAAACATATATGTCAAATGCGATCGGCTCCAGCCGCGAATCAAACCCGTCACGTAGGATCTGCCACCTGCGCGCGATACCGCTAGGCCATGTCTGCTGACATTGGAATCAAATCACTTATTCTTCAATATAAACTAATAGGTCTGCATGAAACCTTCATACTAGCGTACGATAATTCAATGAAAAAAATTGTCCCCCTCTTTATTTCTGGCTGCGCCGGTGCCCATTTGCCCCAATAGCAATTTACAGACTATGTCAGGCCCATTTCAACTTTTTGATACTTCAATAAGTCCACTAGGAGTCGCAATGGAGCTCGTGATGACACAACCTTTCACAGGGCAGTTCCCAGACTGTATAATGTAGGCTAAGGGATCTGTGGTTAAACCACACATCGACAAATAGTTTTGTAGCGTCGTTTAAGTAGTTCTTCATAAAATGGCATTTAATCCGATTTAGAATCGAACCGTGTGTTGTTAGCTATTTGACCTTTCTGTGACTCGCAAGTGAGTAGCCGACGAACGCTGCAAACGCGCAGCTGTAACTGGTTTAAAAACAATCTTATCTTTGTTTATTTTTTATATCAACTACTCAATTGCATACTTGCTGGTGATTTTCAATCGTAATTTGTATTTCCTGCTGTCTAGCAAAGCAAGCTTTTTGAGCGAGCAGTCGAGTTTGGTGACTGGAAGGCACAGACGTATTATCTTGCCAGCTCTTCAATTTGTATGAAATTTACTGTGTTAAGTTACAGGAGAAATCTTAATTGAAGTTTAATGCCAATTGCTACCGAAGTTAAGTTGAGAGTGGATTTGAGCTGCTGCTCCCTCTTCTATGTACTATAACGTGGCCACTGCCACAGACCTATAGTAGTTAAACTTAAACTGCTAGACAAAAACAACGTGGCCACTGCCACACCCTTAGTTAAATTGGGCCACGCCACACTGTTTGTTAATTAAGTTGATCCATTGCATAAATACTGGTTCGAATATCTTTATCTTTTTGGTTGTAACAAGGATTATTGCTTGCAAAAAGGAAAATTCTTTTGGTAAGTGTGAATGAGTTTATAATAGTGTGCGTAATTTGTCCTTTGGAATATTTATGTTTAATGTTTACCTTAGAAAACCGTTACCGTTGCCGCGCCGTTGTTATCTGGAACTTTCCTGAATCCGACTTGTATCAATATATTCAACTGCATGACAATCGTGTGACGCGTGTTCAATTCTGCTAGCGAGCAAGTTCTGTTACAAGTTTATTACTGACTTGGACGTATGCATGCCTAATATATCACATTATACCGGTGCAGCAAGGTGTGCTAACTGCCCTAACGTTTATATTCTTTTCGTTATTTTCTTTCCAGTCATTGAATTGCAATTATGTCCTGGGTTTAAATCTACGAAAGTGTTAACTGCTTACAATTCAGTATAAAATAGTCGGCGCATTGAATTGAGGAGCTGGTCTCGCGGGTTTGATGCAGAGCTGGAACGAGGACCCAAACTATCAAGAGAGATCACAGCTTCAAGACCCAAAACGAGACCTTTTCTGTTTAAGCTGAGGTGAGATGAGACTTAAAAGTTACGAGGCCGAAACGAAAAACGCAACTTCATGAGGAATTCAGTCGGCCAGAACAAAAGCTTCCATTAGGTGAATTGCATTTCGCTGTTGCAACATGTACTAAACAAATGTGGTCAAATGCTTTTCAAAAGTGCGAAATCACGCACAACTTTTTACCTTATACACCTCGGTAACTTGTTGTTGCTTAAGTATCAAAGATCTAAAAACTTTTTCAAAGCCTCAATTTCTTCATGTCTCGATTGAGACATGACCATTTTCCGAGACTTGCAAGGTACGAGTTGTAGACGAGACGTTGACAAAGCAAGATTGAAACACTCAAAAGCGCACGTCAAAACCCAGTCATGTCTTGAAACATCCAGCTCTGGTTCACTGCTTGGCTAAGTCATCTACCATGATATGTATACTTCACTATGGTAAAAAAAATTAAAGATTCTGTGAAAAGAAAAACATAAAAAAGAAATGTCTGCGATTCAGCAATGTTAGGAGTGTCCATATTTGGGCCATGTTGGAAAAGTTATGTTTAAACACCCTAATCCCGTGCAGTTAGTCGAAAAAATGATTTTGCAAACAAAATTTTTGAAATCGATTAATGTTTAGACCCTCCTCAAAGAGCCTGAAGTTTTGTACCCAAAATTATGTTAATTATGGGAATCCCCCAAAGTTAAAATTCAAATATTGGCCTAAAACCTGTTTTAATGTCACTCAGGTCGAGTACTTTTACGTTTATATTGACTAATGTAGTTATGCCGGTGTGTGACGTCATTGATGACGTCATATTTTGTTTAGGGGATTTCCCATACCTTGAAATATTTGATTATTTTATGCTACTGTCAATAATAATGCAATTTTGAAATACTATTTTACAGTACAACTGGATGAATGGTAGGCATTGAAGACTTACTAAGTAAACGCTGTAAAAACCAATTCTACGACTAGTTTCACGATTTGATCGCTCATCAGGTAGACTCAGGTTTTGAACCCAGGACCTTGTGATTGAGAGTTTTACCTCTCTAACCACTCGGCCACCGGGCTGTCATGCATGCCATGCCATGCATGGTATTATGTGGAAGAAAGCATATTTTTGTTGTTTAGCAGTGCCAGCAACAAAGCAAAATGAGTGATTGCTGATAAACTCTGCTAGGTGCCTCATCCTGAAGAGTTTTGACGAGGAAAGCCAGTTTTGCGACAGAGAATTGATGAAAACACAAATGTTGTTGATTTAGTTGATTCGGATTCTTGGTTTATATTCGAAGCTCTGTCTATGGATTATGATCGGCTGAGCGAACCTGTAACCACCTGGAACATGTCGAGCTCCTTCCAAGAAATGGACTTGATTGTAAAGACCGTAAAAGTTGTAAATGATGCTGCAAAAAAGGGGAATAAAGCTTCATTCTGATTATGTTGCTATACTGATCGACAATCCTTGCCAGAGTGCAAGCATGTTACAAGCTGTACAAGAGCACAGGCAAAAATTTCTAGGCTTTTACAAAGCTGTACTTGCTAAGCCAATGTGATGCAATTTCTTCACTATTTACTGCCTTCGACCCTCTGCGATATTAATTACGCTGCATGCATAGCATAAGCCTATCTGACAAATTTTTTTGCTATTTGAATATGCCTTGATATTTTTGTTATTTATTTTGTTCTTTAGTTCTTTACGAAGATTTATATTAACTATGATTCTAATACAGTATAGTTTTCCAAGCAAATGGCTAATTGGGTGATATCGTTCTTCACAGTAAAATAGTATTTCAAAATTGCATTATTATTAACAGTAGCATAAAATAATCAAAAATTTCAAGGTATGGGAAATCCCCTAAACAAAATATGACGTCATCAATGACATCACACATCGGCATAACTACATTAGCCAATATAAACGTAAAAGTACTCGACCAGAGTAACATTAAAACAGGTTTTAGGCCAATATTTGAATTTTAACTTTGGGATAGTCTCCTATTAACGTAATTTTATGCACAAAACTTTAGGCTCTTTGAGGAGGGTCTAAACATTAATCGATTTCAAAAATTTTGTTCGCAAAATCACTTTTGCGGCTAACCGCACGGAATTAAGGTGTTTAAACATAACTTTTCCAACATGGCCCAAATATGGACAGTTGGACACCCCTAAGCAATGTGCATCGGGGCATATTTTCCATTATCAAAACAACGATCTTGCAACAGTGGCGTAGCCACGGGGGGGGGGTTGGGGGTTACAACATTGAGCCTCAAATTACGTCATACACAATCGAAACTGTGCAAACAAAATGCATCATTGGTGAAGCACTTAAAGGGACCAAAAATATGACAAACTTTCCTTAAAAATTGTTCAAAAAGCACTAAAATGGCCATTGCAGTATGCAAATTTTCAAAATTTTTCCGGGAGAGCATGCCCCCCGACACCCCTGCAGTCGTTTTTGGCACTTAAGTTGCTTAAAATTAACTCTGCCGTACAAACTACGCTTGAAAAAAGTGACGAAAATTGATGCCCCTCCTTGAAAAAATTTCTGAATACGCTCCTGACAGGAAACATTTTCAGAAAGCTTATTTACGCCCGTTTCCGAGTTTAAACATCTTTGCATTTAGTTAACATTCAACCTAATTCAAAATTGCACGTAAGCCTACCCCACCAAAACTTCCTGGATCTGCTCCTGTATAGGCCTACAACGTATGGTCAAATGTGATGTTATTCTCAAAAACACCCCCCTTTGCAAAATCCTAGCTAAGCTAGTGATCTGCAATAAATCAACAACTTGCTATAACTCACTGTATAAGGTCTTCTTACCTACAGCTAAATATCGGTCTGTTCAATGGTTTAATACGTATGTACAAGTGCAATAGGCTACAACATGGTTACACCAGGCTTTGTATACAGTATTTTCAAACGTTCTTTTGTACAGCTTTGAGAGTGCGCTGCTATTTAAAAACACATTAAACTTGTATTCACAGGAGTCCCACGCTGAAACCAGGCATTTTTATTATGATTTTATGATTGCAAACTGCTGCTTTTTATGATTTTTTGCACTATTTTACGGCGACCTTATGCTTTAGGAAAGATAATCAATAACTTAGACTGCAAAAATTCGAGGTATTCACTTTATAAAAGAGCATCGTGAGAAAGGTCTTGAAACATCCAAACGTAAGGTTAGATAGAATTTACCAGCAACATTGTTTCGATAAATCCTATCTAACCCTACAGATAACTTTCCAGGCACTTAATAAAATCACGTATCTCAAAAATCAAACATCTAAGCTGAAGCTCAAATAAAAAAGCAAACATTAGGCAATAGACACACAGCATTCATGGCTAATATTTAGTAAACTGAGGACTAAAGTTGCCTACAACTCAAACAAATGCAATCCAGAATTAACGAATTCAATTAGATATCGGCAGTTCCAAACCAAATTTCTGCTATTCAAATCCTTTTTAGCCAGCATTTAGTCTTTGCAAAAGATAACAACAATAGAAGCAGTTGAAAAATTATTAATAAAACTTATGCTTAGTTGTTAACAATCAGAAAGAGTCAAATTGACCTCTTCCGAAATTTGTTAAAATGCTATCTTCATAGTATGTTAATATGTTATCTTCTTCATATATAACCTCATTAACAATCATTTACACAAAAAAACATTACGCTTAGCCACATCGTACCATCAGTGAAAAAGAAACGAAATCAAAGAAACATCATAAACAGAACTAGTAGTTTCACTTTTCAGTTGAGATTATTTACATGATTTCACTTTTTTTAGCTGCAGAGCAGCTAATTCTCTCTGACACATACGTTCCTATTCAACCCCAGTGGCATAACCATGGGAGGGTTTTGGGGGTTACACCCACCCCATTGAGCCTCAAATGACGTCATACTTACTTCTTTTTCTGATTTATTTCGAAGTGCTCGATACTTTGTCATTGATAATCTGGTTTTGTAATTGTCATAATAACAAGAATTTATACGCAGCGTTGTTTCCTGAATTTTATTCTTTGCCGTTATGCTTAATGCAGCAATGACGCAATTTTATTAGCAGGGCAATGCCGCTCCTGTACATGCAACCGCCCGTGGCCCCTCAGACCTTCCGTAGAAAAACAGGATAAACGATTTCAAGCAAAAATGATGTACGTAGTTACATACTGTAACTCAAAAAAGAACTAAATCGCTAACATTTGAGTACCGTTTTACCAGTATCACCAGAAAGCATTCCTTTGACTTCCTTACAACAATCGTGCTTAACTGCCTTCGGTATTTCTGATTTTAAACATTTCTCTTAAAATTTGAGGCCATTTTTTTTTATACAACCAGGGGCGGATCCAGTGGGGAGAGTGGGATATGCTGCGTATGCATTCCCTTACCAGCCATTTTCAACAATGTTTTCGATGAATAAAATTTTTCCATAATTTCGAACCTCTTCATAGCAACAGGCTATGCCTTAGTCGCCTTAAGCATGCATAATTGAAACTGTGCAAACAAAATGCATCGTATTTCAAAATTGTTCAAAAAGCACTAAAATGGCTATTGCAGTATGCAAATTTACAAAAATTTTCGGAGGGGCATGCCCCCAGACCCCCCTAGAGTCGTTTTTGTTACTTAAGTTGCTTAAAAATAAATCCGTGAATCAATCAATCATCAAAACACAAACATAAGAAATACGAAGACAAATAGAAAAAATATAAGACTGCAGGGAGATGGCGAGTGGACCTTCCCGTCATCTAGTCAGCTGCCATCCTATAGTCGTTATTTGAAAAATTTTGAATGGATTCTTGATCAACCAGAGCTGGATGATAAATTAATAATTAAAAAAGAATCTAACAGTACACCATAAACTTATTGGTCGTTTTAAACGTAAAATTCAATCAAGTGATTTTTCGTATCGTTTTTTGAATAAAATAGGCGAGGTGGTTTGGATTTCTGGGGGTATATCATTCCAAATTTTCACTCCTTGGTACCTTATGCATTTTTGTAAAGGGTTAGTCCGGAAGCGAGGAATATATAAACAGTTGGTTCGGGATAGAGTAGATCTTGTGTTTTTTTGAGACACCTTGCTGGTTAAGGAAAAATAGCCAGATAGGGTAAACGGTAATTTATTATTAGTGTGCATGGACAAATTTCCCTATTTCAAGTTTGAATAAGTCGGAGAGTTTAAGTATATTTAGTTTATAATAAAAGGGTGTAGCCCTGTCTCTTGGTAAGCCACCACCGATTAGTTTAATTGGTTTGTTTTAAAGAACGGTTAGCTTTTTTAAGTGTGAAGGAAAAGATGAACCCCAAATTGGCAGACCATATACAAGGTGAGGGTGGATAAAAGCGTAGTAAACATTTAAAAGTGCATTAGTGGGTAAGAAATGGCGCAATTTGGAGATAATACCTACTGCTCTAGAAATTTTATGTTTAATGGAGGAGATATGTTTGTCGAACTTTAGAAGGCTGTCCATAGTCACGCCCAAATACTTGGCACTGTTTCTTACGAGAATAGATGAGTTGTTCAATAAGAGATCAATCGTGGGTGGGGGTTTATTAAGTTTGGGAGGAATAATTAGAGCAATAGATTTGGAAGGGTTTACAGTAAGTTTGTTTGAATAGAGCCACTTTGAAATATTGTCAAGGTCTTTGTTCATAATTGCACTTAATTGGGTTGGAATACAAGCTGAGAAAACTAAGCATATATCATCTGTGAATAACCTGGGAATGCAGTTAACGGAATGTGGCAAATCGTTAATGTAGATCAAGAACAAAAGAGGCCCCAGAGTAGTGGGCGACCCCATGGTCGTTGGTTAGTAGGGAGGAGTTACTGCCGTTGACACTAACGTATTGTTTTCTTTTTGAAAATGCACGCAGAAGATTGTTTGATTGGCCTCGAATACCATAGTGGTGTAATTTGTGGAGGAGTACTTCGTGATTGACAGTGTTAAATGCTTTTGTGGGGTCAAGGAAGATCAAACCAGTATACATGTTATTATTAATGTTTTCAAATGATTGAGTTACTACATCTACAAGAGCGTGGTTGGTCAATACATTACGTTGGAAGCCATACTGAGTGTGTTGAATAATGCCATGCTTATCAAAAATGCTAATCAAACGTTTATGTATTATTTGTTCAAGGATCTTAGAGAAACATGTTAGAATAGAAATGGGGCGGAAGTTAGAAGGGTTCTCACGTTCACCTTTTTTGAATATTGGTACAATTTTACAAATTGTGCATGTTTTAGGAAAGACGCCGTTGGTAAAACAGAAATTGATAAAAATCTGAAGGTAGTTTCAGGAAAGACGCCGTTGGTAAAACAGAAATTGATAAAAATCTGAAGGTAGGGGGCTGGGAAGCACGAGGCAATGCGAAGATAGTAAGGTGGGACATTGTCATGTCCTATAGATTTGTTCAGACTAAGTGCTTGTATTGCGTTAATGATTTCAGAAAGATTGGGGACATCTAAATAAATTGATGAAGAGACACGTTGTTCAAGATATTGGGATAATGAATTTGGTGCAGATTGGTTAAACTTGTCGGCTAGGTTAGCACTAATGGAACAAAAAAATTCATTGAAATGCTCAGATATTGCTTGATCATTAGGAATAGTATGCCCATTTATTTTCAAAGAAAGCAGAATGGCAGAAGCACAGTCTTGGGAAGCAGGAAGTACAGAACGAATGACGTTCCATAATTTACGAGTTTTTTTTTGGGTATCATTTATTGCTGAAGAAAAGTAACCTTTTTTGGATGACGCTTTGAGCTCAGTCAGCTTATTAACATATTTTTTATAAAAAATTATTTCATCATCATCATCGCTCAAAAAATGAGTTTTAAACATTGATCTTTCATTCTTGATAGAAGTTAATAGTCCTTTAGTTAGTCAGGGCTTACTCCAAATTTTTTTTTGTTTTCTTGACAAAGAATTAAAGGGGCATGTGCATTGATTGTACTAAGGACCGTGGTAGAAAAAAGTTCAAACATTTCGTTGAAGTTGTGGTTATTTAATTCAGACTGTTGTGAAAAAACATTGATTAATTTAGCTTCAAGATTTTCACAGAAGGAATCTACGCGAAAAGAAGATTTGTCTCTATATAACATTTTTTTCGATTCGTAGGTTTGATGTGGTCGGGGTTTAGCAATTATACAAAGGACAGGGAAATGATCCAATATATCTGCTTCAATCATCGCGGGATTTAGATTAAGCTTGGTGTTATTAGTGATGATGAGATCAATTTGAAGTTACTCTTGTTGGAATGGTCATTACTGGCACCGCACCATGACTTAGAATAAGGTTGATGTATTCACTGGCAAAGTTTGACCAGTTATCTTGCAGAATGTTAATATTAAAGTTACCTAAAATATCATAAACTTTTTTATGAGTTGTAGAGATTTGAGAGGCAGGTAGAAAAACTAGCTAAAAAGTCATCAACTTTGGTTTGGTTGGGATGACAATAAACCACGCCAACTATAAATTTCGATTTGCTGTTGCTACTGTGGTTTTCGGAGAATTCGAGCCACAAGCATTCGGACGAATTTAATACATGTTGATTGGGACAAACCTCGAATTGAAGCTTGTTTGAAACGTATATCACCACAACAACAGTTATACTATCGACGTGAATAAACTTGTAAAGGGGGAGATCAATATTAATTAATGCTTTGCCTTTAAGTCGAGTTTCGGTTAGACAGATTATGTCCGGACTAAAAGATAAAGTGACTAAAAACTCGTACAGTGAATCAAAATTTTAATAAAAAAAGGGAATGTTAGCATGCAAAAGGATCAAGGAGCAATTATCGCCAAAATTTAAAGAGCTAGCGGTTGGGTGGGTATATTTGCAAATTTTAATGTTTGTTGTGATTGAATTAAATAAGTTGTCACACAGTTCTCTGGGACGGTAATCATTTGATTGCAGGGCGACAGCTTGACTAGAACCAAGGAATTCATTTAACTCCTTGCCAGAAACAGGCGCCATATTCTGCGTGCACGCTAAATTAGTCTAACGAAGGACAGAAGAAAAATACAGCAAATCAGTTATTAGGTCTGCTTTGAAGACGATGATCAATCTGTGCATAGTGGTCACAAAATACATGTAAACGTAGTTAAGATCAATTAGAAGGTATGCGAATGTAATTGAGCAAAGACAGAAAACATGTGCAGCGTCCAAGAGAACAAAAAATTAAGCACAGAAGCGGTGGGTTTTACATCAGGTTCACAGCTTTTTGCAGAGTTCCATAAGCCCAAATGCATATAGAACTTAGGAACGTATTGAGTCAAGGCCAAAACTAGCAGTGAACACATCACAAACCAGTAAAAATACGTAACAAGTGCGTAAACAAAAAAAAAAAAAAAAACAAGAACACGGCCGGATCATGCCTTCACGTAAATAAGGTAAATAAATAAGTAAAACAACAGGCAGTTATACAGTAATGAATGACATTGGCAATGTGCTAGCATTATTGTACGCAGAGGAAGTTTAAGAAGAATCGAATTTGAACGGTGGCTCATGTTTGTGTCAGCACCTTAGAATCGAACCTGCTGTATCACTAGGAAGGAATGAGAAGTAAATAATCAGAGTTGATCGCATAAAATTGCAAAATAGTAGGTGGCAAGTACCAGACACGATCCACCACTTCTTGTTCATTTTGGGTGTTTAATTGAATACATACCCGCGACTGCTGCTTGCAAGGGTACACTACTGTAGCAGGACGATTCTCACGAGGTGACTAGCCAACAGCTATTATTTTGCTACTTAAGTAAAAATAATGAGATTTTGTGTAAGCGCTAAGTTATTATCGATTAAGGACAAAGATTTAAACTATCGTAGTCCACTAAAACCAATCGATACCGGGTTGTTACTTATTCATACGAGGTGTGTCCGAAAAGTAATGAGACTGCAATCACTGCTCGCTTGCTTCAATGAATTTGGACAAATTTATTGCGTTGGACATCAGCACTGTCAAGGCACTGTCGCAGGGTGAAAACAAGTTCATTTCTCGCGCTTTCTAATTGAAACGTCTTTTTACGTTTGCCTTGTGTTTCTTACGTTTCGTCGTACTGCTTGAAAAGCCGCATTTTTTACGCTTTTTACGGTGAGAGTACCCTTCTAACATGAGTACTGTGGCGCGAAGAATTAATTTGAAATTTTTAGCCAAGCTTGGTAAGACATCTTCGGAGTGTTTTGCGCTACTACAGCAAGTTTACAAAGAAGAAACAATGTCGAGAGCTCATGTTTTTGAATGGCACAAACGATTCCGAGAGGGTCGAGAAGAATGTGAGGACGATCAAAGCTCTGGCAAGCCGGTGACAAGCAGGACCGATAGCAACATTGATCGTGTGAAATAACTGGTGCATGCAGATCGTCGACTGACAGTAAGAATGATTAGTGAGGAGCTTTCCATTGCAAGAGACGCAGTGTGAAAATAGCCTACGCATGGGCGCTCCATCACGATAACGCTCCTGCTCACACAGTCCTGAGTATTTATCTGTTTCTTGCAGAAAGGAACATTGCAACTTTGGAACACCCCCTATATTCCCCCGATCTGGCCCCATGTGACTTTTTCCCCTTCCCCAAGATCAAATCTGTTTTGAAGGGAACTCATTTTTCTGACATCGATTCCATCAAAAAGGCCAAGACGACGAAGCTCAAGAAGATCCCAAAAAATGCCTTCCAAGAATGCATTGATTCATGGAAAGAGCAAATGCACAAGTGTTTACGAGTGGATGGGGATTACTTTGAAGGACTTTGACTTTGGTATATCTCAATGTTTTTCACTAAACTTTTTATAACAACAGTCTCATTACTTTTCGAACACACCTCGTATGTAACCATCCATTTGTAATATATCCATTACCGTTTATGACAATTTTGAACCGGTTTGAGATCAACTAATCAGCTCAGGGAATTATGCAAAAAGTGAAGTCTATAAAGAAAAGAAAAAAAAAAGCTCAAGTAGGCTACCTTACATTATTCAGATGCTTCAACTTTCTTGCCGTTCACAAAAAGCACACAATTTCCATCTATAGCCTTTCAATATGTCTTTTGTTGTCTACGTTTCGCATCTTTGAAAACCGGTAGGAGGCGTTTGCGTTGTTCTAGGAATTTCTTTGGTAAATGCTCTGTGATGAAGATAAGTGGTGAAGTGGCGTCTTCGCTAAAGCATTTGCTGTTGTAGGCTTTTAGGTGTTTCGCAGAATTGAATATTAAGGTTTTATCTTGCATGGTGAGTAGTTTTACAATTATTGGTCTAACAACGTTTCTTGAATTCGCACCAATTTAGACTGCTGTAATCTCTACCATTGCAAAACAACAAATGATGAAAAAAAAAACTATACTAAAAAAGTGACGAAAATCGGTGCCCCCTCCCGGAAAAAAATCTGAATAGGCCCCTGACATGAAAACATTTTCAAAAGGCTTATTTACGCCCCTTTCCGGCTCTAAACGTTTTTGCATTTAGTTCACATTCAAACTGATCCAAATTACATCTACCCACCAAAACTTTTTGGATCTGCCCCTGTATACAACATATGGTCAAATGTGTTGTTATTCTTAAACCCCCCTCCATTGCAAAATCCTGGCTACGCTGGTGTTTAACCCTAATGCTAATTTTTGCTTGTGGAAACAAAAGCTCATTTTTATCAAGTTTTTTGCTACTCAAGGCTTCTTTATGCACGATAAACATCGTTCTTCAAAGATTCTAGCCAAGACCGGCCTTCCATCCAGACTCGTCAAAAAGATGTTTTGCCCATGTTATTCAAAATCAATTAGCCAAACAGTGGTGTAGCGAGAAATTTCAAAAGGGGTAGTCCATAATTTCCATATTTTTTTCAAGCGTATTATTTTTAGGCTGAACAAACTTGAAGCTGATTGAAAAACAAGAAAAGTTCTAGAGGGGTCTGGGGGCATGCTGCCTCGGAAAAAACTTGAAAATTTACATGCTGTAATGGCTATGTTAGTGCTTTCAGAATGATTTTCAGGTAAATTTTGTTCAAATTTTTTGGCCCTACTTCTGAGTACTTCGCCAAATGTAACGCATTTTGTTCGCACATTTTCGATTATGCGTGCTTAAGACGTAAGGCTTACTGCAATCGAAGGGGTTCGAGATTATGGAAAAATTGTATACAGCAAAAACATTTTTGAAAATGGCTGGTGGGAGGATGCATAGCCTTTGATCCTACCCCGCTGGATCCGTCCCAGGTCATAAGCTACAGAAACCATCAAAAGAGTCTAGCACAAACATGGGCAAACTTCGGCAAGCAGAACTATTCTGGCCTGCCGGTTCTTTTATTCTGGCTCGTCAGCACTTACGAAAACCTAAACTCCCACCATGAATTGAGCGGAAGACCTTTTTTCCTTAAGAGATCACGGATGGCAGTGATTATAACAAAAAGCCTAAACGGTGCAAAATTGAAATGAAAAACCAGGTGAAAACCTTTTATTTTGGAGATCACATTCGTACAAGGAGCTGTGATCCCCCCCCCCAAAAAAAGGTCTTCACTTTATAGCGTGTGGCCTGCAGCTTCAACAGTTTTTCCAAATTTGGCCCTTCGCGTGAAAAGTTTGCCCACCTCTGGTCTAGCATATTTCAGTCACTTGGCACCGTTTGTTGTGTTCTTTTTTACTAAAAGACCGAGACAAGGGGGGGCATGGCACAATACCCCCCTAAATACGCTTCTGTCGTTAGAATATAACAATCTGAATTACTGCACCTGTGCAACAACCAAATTAACTCTGTAACAAAAAATATGAACGTATCATCATTCAAATATGTACACTGTACAGTATACAATCTCTGACAAAAAAAGAATAGGTTGAATGAGAACTTAATCTCTGCAACTTTGTCAAGGCCAAAACTGTTAATTTTATGCACTTTTAATACTATTTATTGAATACAAAATGTGTGACAATTTCGTACATCAAAATTACACAAGCATAATTTTCCTTAACTGCTCAGCCGTTAGCATACAGTAAATGCATAATTTTGTGCGAAGGCGGCTACAGAAAATTACTGATTCGTCTACCCACTAATATGAGTGTCGATCTGTGGAAGAGCACTGCAAGATACTGTTCAATCCATACGTTGGTTTGCAGTGGTGGAAGTAAAAAATGATTTTAGCCCTAAGCTATACAAAATGAGCTTACCAGTTTTAGCACAAAGCAAACCATGAAACTTTAACATCACAATCTGCTAAGCCATACTAGTAAGCATTTCTCAAAAAGCCTGTTGAGTTTTGGAGTGCTACTTCGGGTAATGCATTTTGCTAACTATGCTAAGTGCAGTCTACAACTACACGAAATAATACTTAAAATAAAAACATGAGTAAAATTTAAAGAAGCGACGCAACATACTGCAGATTTGAAAATATTTTATGATACTACCCAAATTTTATGACATTTTATATGGCGAAATTTTATGACATTTTTATGATTTTATGCTGCGTGGGACCTCTGCATTCATTCCTGCACCGAATATCAAAACGATAATTAACTTAAGCAGTAATCACAATGAAATTTGGTTAAAGCCCAAAATTTACCTCAACTTTATACCCTTCAGCTGTAACCATTATCATCTAAACGCACAAAACTGAATAAAACCGATGTTACAATAATTGAAATATTTTCTGTTCAAAACCGATTGCACACCCATTAACTGAAGTTAATTTTTCCTCTTTCCGATTGATCGTAATTTAAGCGTTTTTATTTTACAGAACACCTCACTTGTTTTGCAAAAAAATCAAAAAAAAGTATTGTAATCTAAAAAAAATTGACGCTTGGCACTTGCTGCTAAAACAGCTGCAATTCCGATAACATAACGCCTAGTGTCAACTTTTTGAAAATTGACGACGCATCGGCTAGCGTCAGCGTCAATTGACGCAGTCAAATTAGCGGTGTCAACACAGATCACTGCTTAAGGGGAGCACCTGCAAAAGGATAATTTAAAAAAAGGTTTTCACGTTGCTTTCAGATAGGTCTCCTTATAAAATTACCCCAAAGGCCCCTCTTGATATTGTCCTGCTTAAAAGACTAAAAGTATGCTTAATTTTATGTAGGCGTAATATTGTAAACTCTTAGCAAAAGTAATCTAATCTGTCATGAAGTTTTCAAACTAGGGCTTTTATTTTCAATTTTTTAGGACGTTTTTACGTGAAGTAAGGGGATAGGTGCACATTTTTTGACACTTGTCTTCGCAAATGCTTGCCACTTAATAAGACCTATATTTAATTCCACCGTACTTACTGTTCAATACGTTTTACCTATACAGTCAAGCATTTAATAATAATTTCCTTTTTTTTTTGCGATGATTGATTATGATTGAAGTATTCAATCGAAACTTCCCGTATTGAAATAGAAGCTACCGTTTTACAATTGGCAACAATTCATTACGTTTTTGATAACTGACTATAGTGGTATTTACTATTAAAAGACATTGCGTCAGTATGAGCACTGTATTTGTTTTAGGTTGCTGATACTTTGGAGGAATAGAAATTTATTCAACATGGGTTCAAAACAAGGTGGAACTCTAAAATTGCTGTGGAGTTCTTGATGAGAAACATGTTCGAATCACACGTGAAACAGTACAGCCACATTTTATAATTACAAAGGGACCTACAGTCAAGGGTGGAAACCGAAACTCAAATCTAAACCTGAAAATCCGGTTTTAAAGGAAATTTTGGAAACCCAAACTAAAACTGACACCTACTTAGCCAAATTTTTGAAAACCTAAACTTAAACCAAAACTGTTTTTTCTTGAAACGTCAAAACCGAAATGGAAACTAAAACCTGTTCAGAATTTTCCAAGGTTTTTAGTTTTTAAAAATAGTCATCACCAACATTACCAGTACAGTTCCTTTAATGCTGAGCGTGAAATAGAGAAGCTGTGAATACTAATTTTTGAGTCTTTGGTTTCACCAGACTCGGAATTATACTCAAGTCGACAACTTCTGAAGCAATTGCTTCCTCACTTGGCCAACTGAGCTGCTATTTATTATTGTGATAAAACAAAAACGCCAAGAAGTAGAGCATTTGAATAATTCCTATTCAAAATAAAATAGCTTTCTTGGATGAAACTTAAACCGAAACTGAAACCCAGAAACTAAAGCTGTGAGTAAGCAAAACTGAAACCTGACATCTAGGTTTCAACACCCCGAAACTGAAACTGCAATGCCAAGTAGCCAGGTTTCCACCCTTGCCTATAGCATTATCTTGTTTGCATTGGTAGATGCAGATTATTGCTTTCGACATATCGATGTCGGAAATGATGGAAGATCATCTGATAGTACAGTCTTCAAAAATTCAACACTTAACATAGCTATGGAAAATAATTTATTACATTGGTCTGATGGAGGGCTCTGTGTCGGAAGCGATGCTTTTCCACTTTGATCCAATTTGTTAAAGCCATTCAGTCATCTTAATTTGTCACACAAGGTAAAAATTTTAACTATAGATTGTCTCGGGCAAGGAGAGATGTGGAAAATATCTTTGGCATCATAGCAGCCAGACTTAGTATTTTTCTGAGGCCTATTGAATTAAAAGTGGACCGCACTGAAGGACTTGTTAAAGCTCCATGCGCCATCCACAATTGGTTGAATATGACTTCATCAAGTCGCTATTTTTCGCCAGGAAGTGTTGATGAAGAAGATGTAAATAGTGGTACTATAAGTGTAGGAAAGTGGAGACCAGAGTTGGTTTGTCCTCTACAATTGGTAAATCGTACAAGCGTAGGCTATATGTCTAACAACCACTACAATGCTGCTCAAGCGCTTCATCAAGAGTATGCAGAAGCATTTTCTTCCTATTTGTCAGTACCATGGCAGCTCCGTCAATTGCATTTGTAAAAGTGGCTAGCATGCAATTCCAATATTTTGCCTTATTGCATGGGTTATTTTCTACCGTAATTTGATTGCAATAAGTGTACAATAAAGTGAGAGCTGGTGTCTTGTGCTAATTTTTTCAATTATGATACCGATACCTTCAACTCAGATAAAGAATAAAAATCTATTTACTTTTGCTTATTGCAACTATAGTTAGACTATTGGTACTTAGAACTTACTAGATTTGAAGAAGACTCCCTTTCAGAAACAACCTTCGACCAGAAGGAGTTGGCTTGCTGGAACCAAGCAAGCTTTGGTGCATGGACTTCTTCTGCACCCATTCCGCTTTTAGTGGACTTTTCTACCTTGCTTACCTCAAATCTAGAACTATCCTTGATGTTTTTGATCTTTTTCTTCAAAGCTTCCACATCAGCGATTTCAAGACCAGCAACATCAAGCTCTTTAATTAGTTTCTTCAAATTTCCTTCTCTGGCATTGTGATTGCAGTAATGAGGATGGCTAGTGTTCCACAGACACTCAAAATTTCGGAAAATGTCCAAAAAATCAATTATTTCTGAATTGGACCACGTCATGACTGTCACTGAGCTGTTACTTTTTCGTAAATGCTGTTAAGTTTCCTGTGTAATATCACTGATATGCTGCCTTACAATTGTGAAGTAATAGATAACACATGCTCCTTTCATCTAAAATTATAAAGTTAGCCGGCTTTGATTGTGAAATAGTCTTGTTCTTTTGTTATTAAAGCTGAATTGCATTTCTCGCATGCATTAAATGCATTCTTATTAATAGCAATTCAATCCCATTAACTTAATGCTCGGCTTTGCTAGCCGTAATTCACCGCGGCTCATTGCCATTTGGATAGGAATCTAACTCTAATTTGCTTATCAAGCTGACCATCTCAAACAAACGGGGATTTCCCTCGCAACTCGCGTGAGTAAAGTTGAACATGTTCAACTCTACTTGCGCGAGTAGACTTACCATCGCGCGAGAGATTTTTTGTTGCGAGTAGGTGGTCACACAAAGAAATTCTCTCGCCCTAGTCACTCGCGCAAGAACTTGCCTCTAGTGACCACAGCTTTAATACAGGTCAAAAGTTTTCAGGATGCAACAATAACCCAGCAATATCAATACTTATCCTAGCCAAGGCTTAGCTTTGCAGCTACTGGCACAGCCAGGGAGTGGGAGAGGATTAGGGGGATTAGACCCCCCTTTTAAAATACTATTTAACCTGAGCATGATCATTGATTAAATCGTCAGAAAAGCAGAGGGAAGGAGAATAATTTGTTGAATGATCGATTTGATCATAATCCATGCAAATAAACATGGGTTGTGAGAAGAATAATGCCGCTGTGTCAATAATTTGCCATACTGTATTGCCATTGCGTTAAAACAGATTGCCCTCAATACTCCAGACATCAAAACGCCACCTATCGTGCTTACTGCGTATTTCCACAACATGTCATATTGCAAAGATGTTAGTATCAGTGCAGTTGCATACTTGCAGAAAAGTGACAAAAAAGGGAGCGATTTTACTTTCCTGAGAAATCAGCATGCACTCGTGCAGTGATTAAAAAAACTGTACTTTAACACTTAAGCAGTAATAATTCCAATCTTGCAGAGGCGAAAAACGTTTTGATTCCTGCAGCGCAACAATGGAATCAAATCAATTATTCTTCCACAAAAACTGATAGCCCAGACTGAAACCTTCTTAGTATCAGCAATCTAATGAAAAAAAAAAGTACTTCCCCTTTCTTTTATTTTTGGCAGTGCCAGTTAACACAGCACACAAGCAAATCACTTGACTTGACTTAAGTATCGATTGAGTTCAAAAGAATGAGTAATATTGCCAACAACACACATCAAAATACCTGCACTTTTGTATTTGACCGCTTTAGCCAGAGTAACAGCCTGCTCTCCCATAGCCTTACGAGTTTGTGGATCCAGAAAAGTAGAAGGTGCTTCTTCAACAACTTTCTGGTTGCGTCGCTGTATTGAGCATTCTCTTTCGTTTAACCATAAGGTGTTGCCAAACCCATCAGCCAAAACCTGCAGCAACACTAACACATCACAATTGCAACTTAACATCGTGGCATATGTTTCAGTACATTTCAAACACACGTACGTCACTGAGAAGAATTATAAAATAGGGATGTACCGATTCCAATTGTTTTGCCGATGCCGATACTCAAAAAAATACCCATTCCGATCCAGAAAAAATTGTTGATATTCTCAGATGCCGATTCCGAATAACTGGCACATCCTTAGACTAAACCGGCTCACAAGAGTGCAGACAGGAAACCAAATGTGGCGCAGACTCACAGTAAAAAAGCAAATGAAGCAGATGAGAAATGCTGGTGATTAGAGGAAATAAAATTAGATGGCTAAGAAAAAGGAATATGACATAATTTTCAAAAAAAAATATTAAAATCCACAAGAGATTTTTCCTGAAGAATCGATCAGGTATCGGCCATTTTTTACCGATGCCAATTCTCAAAAAATTGCCAACAACGAAACTGATTAATCGGCACATCCCTATTATGTAGGTAGCAATGAACTGCCGAATCTGCTAGAGCGCATGTTTATTGCTGTATAACAACTCTATGCATGAGCACTGAGCAGCCCAGTGGATCCAACGAAGCTAGTGTGAAAGTCGAGTTCACATCTCATTCACTTATTTTTCTATTCGAACTTCACCCTTCTGATCACTCAACTCTTGCTGAAGACGTTGATCAACTGACTGGTGGCTTTTCCATTGCAATCAAAATGAGAAATGCAATTCATGCCATTTTTAAAGCAAGTAGAGTGGCACTCTAAACATTTTCAACAAAAGCTGTTCTCATGGATTACTGCTTCCATTACTTTTCCATAATGAAAGAATTTTTTCTTCAAACAACTTATTTCATACTTGCATCTCAATATGACGTGGTTTGTCGATAAATTTTTCAATCAACAATCGATCATCTCCAAAACTCGATGCTGCCTCTTGTGAAGAGAATCGAAATCCATCTCTAGTCTCTTTCTCATTCCAAGCGATCCTCATTCCCTTCCCTCCTCCACCTGCAGATGCCTTGATCATGACTGGATAGCCTGAATCATTTAAAATACACTTGTAAGAAGCAATAACGTCGCAAGTACTGATCTGACATCAAATCCAGCATTCCATGTTTGCTTGCCAAGACAAAGAATGATTAGTCACCGAAGTTTGATCCATTACAGCAAAACGATACATTTTATTTACAATTGCAATATAATCTTGTGACAACTTCCCATAAAGAGCTTAACCTGCAATCCTAATATGGAGTCCTCAAATAGAAGATGTGTCTCATACTTCCTCGCCGTTAACAACATAAAACATTTGATAAGATAAAGAAAACATATAAAACGATACGACAGAAGTGGCAATAAAACAATTAATGTTATGGGATACAGGTAGGAGAGGAGGAGTTAAAAACAAGAGTAGGCATGGTTGTAACACCCACTAAGGTTACCAAAAACATATGTAATATTGCTAGTTAAAAGTAATGTCATGACCAAAGACGGCATTAATGGCATTGACTTACTTGTTGATTTTATTCTCTCTTCAATAATGTACTTAATATGCATTTACTCGTAGGCAAAACCCATTTCATTGTCACACCTGCCAGATAGACGGGGTGCAAATATACCAAGCGCTTGTAACAATGTGCCAATTATTATGCCAACCAAAACCATGCCCTTGCCTATGGTGAATTCATATGAACAAAACACGAGCTATTTTCTTATGCATCTCACCAATTTCCTCAGCGATCCTGACCGCATGGTCGGCATCTTGCACCACTCCATCATAGCCTGGGATAGTATTCACTTTTGCATTGATGGCAATCTGCTTTGACTTCAATTTATCCCCCATTGCATCAATAGCAAATGAATCAGGTCCAATAAACACCACTTTGTTCTCAACCTGTATAGAAAATTATGCAGATGGACATCAAGTGTTGATGATACAAAGAAAAACAAAGAGAAACTGAAAAAACGAAACATAATAAAAGGAAACCAAATGCAGAAACAAAAGCCATATCATAGGCTGAAAATCACTTGTACAATAAAATATACACACTCTAGCAGGCAAAGCACAACAGCCAGGCCTTGATGAATGAATTCTTAATTTAATAACCCTGTGCAAGCCAGGGCTCCCAGCCAAAAATGGTAAAAAGTGGAAAAATAGGGTGGTCAGAAAGTGGCAACAGGAGGGCTATGTCGGGGGCCTGGGGGCAAAGCCCCCACCTTCCGCAGATAAGGGGCCCAAAAATTTTGTATTTTTTACCTAAAAAAAGTATATTTTAGTGCGTCTAACTGTACAATATGCTGTAACAATGTGTTATGTATTATGCATAGGCGTCGATTCCCGTGGGGGCGAGGGGGCGCCGCCCCCACGGGTATAAATAGCGAGGGGGCGAAATATGTCTGGCCCCCTCAGTTTTCATCTACTTTATTTGTTAAAAAATCTGTTGAATGTTAAAAAACACGCGTGCGACTGCGATCTGTGCTTTCGATCACGAGCGTTTTGTTTCATTGAGCATCAACGAAAAAGTTCGGCCGGTTGGCCGAGTGGTAAGACACATTGCTATTCGTGCGGGAGGTCTGGGGTTCGATCCTCGGGCCAGTCAAATCGGACGCAGTGTCGCCACTGTTGCGACGGTTCTTTGTAGTTCGACGCTGTGTTGCCCAGGCGATAAGCCGCAAAGATAGGCTCTGCCACTCGGTACACGCTTCGATGCAATGCCGCGAGTATAAGGAAAATTTGATTTTTTTATTTGACGAAAGTTATTACCTTTTTAATTTAATTTCGCGAAACGATGCCTAAATACTTACTATCGTTTTGATGTGATGTAAAAACAACAACACAAATTCGAAAAGTTACTTTGACAACACTGATATGATGGATTTGCTACACTGCTAAAAGTTTAGGTGCAAGATCAAACAATGCGACAAAGTTTCACAATAGGTTACAATCAAAAGCGCCGTCTGTAAAGATCAGAAAATTCCGCGGTACCGGTAAGTTCGTAACAGCGTTTGAGTTTAATTTTTTTCGACAAAAGTGAAACCTAAAGCTCTTATTTTCATTTAGTTCAAAAGTTAAAAAGAAATGCACGGTCATTGAGAAAAGCACAAAACGTCAAATATTTTAAATGATTTTAACATTTTTCAAAATTTCGAACATTGATATAAAATTTAGTTTTGATTTGACCTCAATTTGACATCCTAGCAATTTCTACTTAACAGACATAGAGACAAGATTGTTACGTCATACGTAGCAAAATGTCGAAAGTTTTAAGAGAAAGGAAATTATGATGAAAGGACAAAGGCCCATGGGAGTAAAAAATCAAAGGCCCACCTAAAGTTTTTACATTAAGATCGGCATTCGTACCAACACGTAACTTCAAAGACCTTGCGTTTAAAGTTAAAAACTTTTTAAACTTTTTTTCAAAAATTTAAAAAAGCAGCAATAGTACAAATAGGAAAGTTTTTGAGATGAAATTCATTCTTGGTGGAACCGGTGCAAAATGAAATGTCAATCTGCTATCAGTGCATTTTTTAGACCGTTTGATAAGAGAATTAGGGACTCAGAAAATGAAAACGAGTCAGATGTGAGAAGCGGATCACCAGTTGATAGTAACCCTTCAGATCAAGCTTCAACTTCAAGAAATGAGGAAGTCGCGAGAAATGAAGAAAGTAGTAACAACAATCCGACTCTTCCTGTACAGGTTGACATCAACACGTTGCCAAACAAACTTCCAACTCATGAAGGTCGCAGCTTACAAAGAGAATGGTTTACAGATTTTTCATGGTTGCGTTACAACGATGACGGAACATGTCATTGTTCAAGTTGTTTCTGGGCTATCACAAGCAATCGACTTTCAAGAAAATACACAGAAGGAATTCAAAACAGTAAATGGGTTAAAACAGTGGATGGTTGGCAAGATTATCGCAAAGGAAAGAGTGCGCTTCAAATTCACGGTCGTTCTTCGTGTCATCTAGCAGTGAGTAATGCATTGCAAGTACGTAAAACAGTTTTTTTTTTCTATTTAAGTTTTCTTTAGAGCTAATTTATCTCTATTCATGTTAGACGTGCAAAACAACATCGCTAATTTCATTCGTGTCTTTTTCGAAATTTAATTTTTACTGCAATAGCGCCGTTTTCATTTCGCATTACAACACCATGGTTACGTTGGTTGAGTGCAGTAATTGGTAATTCATTTTTCACTCATAAGCGTGAAACCTTAATGTTGAACAGTTACCAAAGAGTGCGCAAATAAACATAGTTTTTAAAGCAAGTCGCAGATATTTATCTGCCAGCTTATTTTTCTTAATGATATTAGGTTTTATTTAGATTTTCAATAGTGCTTAAATTATATGCAGTATAATTAGGAAGGGGAAAATTTACTCGTCTTATACGCTTAATCACGTTTAATGCGGCTAATAAGATATTAAGCTTGGCTATTACTTAATTGTCTAAATGCAAAATCCACATCACCACATGGTAAATAACTTCACTGCAACTATTTCGCAGATTGCTCTTGATGACTCCAACATCCAAGTATTACTGAGAAAAAGGACGACTGAAGAGCAAGCTAAAAATCGCTTCGCACTCACAGCTGTATTTGATTGCGTGCGTCTTTGTGGAAAGCAAGGGATTGCATTACGAGGTCATAGAGACGAAAAAAACACAGGAAACTTGTGGAATTTACTGTGGTTGGTAGGCCGTTACAATAACGACGTAAATAATTATTTAAAATCCAAATCGAAAACCAAGTTTATGTCTGCGGACATTCAAAACGAAATGTTGAAGATATTATCGCAGAAAATTTTACGAAAGCTAATTTCTGGTATAAAAGACGAATCTCGAATATTTTCAAATTCACTCGCTTCAAGAACTACCAACAATAATAGCTACATCTTTTCCCTAATAGCTGACGAAACGTCCGATATTTCCAACCGGGAGCAAGTTAGCATTTGTATTCGTTATTGCACAAGTTCCTTAGAAAGCAATGAAGTTTTTCTAGGATTTTTTGAAACTCATAGAACCGACTCAAATACCTTATTTTGCTTGGTCAAGGATGCATTGTTAAGGCTTGGTTTGGATATTTCTTGTCTTCGTGGGCAGGGGTATGACGGTGGCAGCAACATGGCAGGAAAAATAAATGGATTACAACAGAAAATGATTCAAGAAAATCCAAAGGCACTATACTTTCATTGTGCAGGCCATCAACTCAACCTGGTTTGCCAAGATGCTTGCACTGAAGTTTGTTTGGTGTCGCATGTCATAACAATTGTTAATAAAATCGTGGCATTTGTCAAAGAATCGCCAAAGCGCTGTTCATGGTTCGCCGCCATTCAGGCCGCTTCTGGGGAATCTGCAACGTGTAATCTTCGACCTTTGTGCAACACAAGATGGATTCTGCGAAAAGACTGCATAGATGCGTTTTTGATCAATTACAGTAATTTAATGAACTTCATGGAAGAAATGAGTGGAGATCTTAAGTCTCAGGAACTATAAGGTCAGCAGCATTTGCTCACTTGCTTAATCTTGAAAAATTTGAGATGTACTTTGTTCTTCGTTTGTTGCAACGATTGTTTTGCATCATCCATCCAATTCATGTGAAATGCCAATTACGCCACGCTACTACAGGCGAATTGAACATGTGGATTCAAGAACTTGCAAGCGCTCTATCTCTTGAACTGGATAACTTTGGAAAAGAACTTTTTGTCGAAAGCAAACAACAAGCTCTGTCTTTAAAAATAAATTTGCCAGTGATTCCTCGAGTTCGTCACGCTGTTACTGACGAAGAAGTGCAAAGTTTTTACACTAACGTGTTCAAAGAAGTTTTTGAAAAAGCAGCAAGTTCATTGCTACGCCGTTACCAATCGCGGCCGCTGCTAATGTCAAACTTATTACGCCGTCTTGTTGAAGATGAAACCATGTCACGTGACGATATTGAAGGGGCAAGCGTGTTCTACGGGGACTGGGATTCTGTCGATATCACACCCGAACGTCAATTATTATTTGCGCGGTTAAAAAGAATGGAGTGCCCCATTTCAATCGCTGAAATTTGTAAGCAGTTAAGAGAAAATCAAGCAATACTTGACATGGCACCCAATTTCGTAACCGCTTTGAAAACGTACATTGTCCTCCCAGTTTCCACTTGTGAGGCGGAGCGATCTTTTTCTTCTTTGAGAAGATTGAAAACTTATTTACGCTCGACAATTACTCAGCAACGATTAAACGATTTAACTGTTTTAACCACGCATCGCGATGAAACAGAAGCACTGGATTTAAACGAGGCCGTAACGGAATTTGTTTCTAGGTCTCAAACTCGCCGCAACAAGTTTGGAGTACAAGTTCAATAGTCCAAGCCTGTTTTTGTCTTAACTTGTGCTTGTTGTTTGTTTGTTAGCTCTGTGAGTTTATTTCTTATGGTAGCTGAAAAAAACTTTTGTGTTTTTTTGTTCAGCATTATTTGTTTTTTGCATTGATTGTTCACGATTGAAATATTACGGTAATAAAAACTGTAAACTCATCGAATTTTTCTTGTTTGCTGTGTTGGTGAAGAAGCTGATATTGCGTGCATAGCTCAACGACCATTTTTTTTATAGCAGTAGCTTTAGGTTTGTCAACTGCCAGACTATTTTTTAATGACATAATATTAATTGTTACCTTAACCATGCAGTCTAAAGTATCTCTTAGGAGTTTAAAAGCTTACTAAAAGTGATTAAAATTACAATGTTTGAACGGTAAAAGTCTGTCTACAATACTACAAATACTTGACATTAAAATTTTTAATAGCTTTGTTTTTTTTTTGTTGAAGTTCAGCAGCTACGCTCAATTCCTTAGCAGAAACATTCGGGTCTAATAGGACACGGCAGCCACATGTTGATCAGTTTGAATTTGAAATACTTTATGCGCTAGAAGCAAGAGCAAGGTGAAGGAACACAATCGACCACAATTTGCTAGCATTAATTCCCTAATTTCCCGTATTCCTAGTAAACAACCAATGAACGCAATTGCGAAATATTGCTTTTAGCGTAAATACTACACGCAGCTTTGTGAACTTTTTTTGATTTAAAAAAATTTGTTTCGCCCCCCGAGTATTTGCTTATTCCTACAAAAAATCGACGCCTATGCTTAGGCCTATTGCTTTCACAAAGCCTCCAAAAACAAAAAACAGTAGACTACATAAAGCTGCTTTGAACTGTGCAATCACAGTATAGTATACTGATATCAATACTTATAAATCGCTTTCACAAAGCCAAAAAAACAAAAAACAGGGGACTGCAAAAAGCTGCTTTGAACTGTGCAATCGCAGTACAATAGAGTAATATACTTTTTGCTTTCAAAAGCCCCCATTAACAAAAAAACAGTAGGCTGCAAAAGTTGCTTTTGCATGGGCCATCACAGTACAATGCAGTAAAATCAATATGTATTGCAAAAAGTTGCTTTTGCATGTGAATACAAAAAAAAACACAAAAATAACGAAATGTAGAACACTAAAAAGAAAAACATTCCATATCAGTGCTCTTCAACAGAGTATAAGGTGTAGCCAAGCGTATATAATCAACAAAAGATATACAGCCAAGATCAATTCTGACAGACAGCTTTCGGCATTAACTAAGTTTAACTTCAGCTCATATTGCTGATATTGAAGCTGTGAAGGCAGAAAATGCAATAGGTTTTTAGGCTAGTGAAATTATTTCGAATATTTCTGGAACTAGGCGATCTTCTACAAGAATTTTTTTTTGTCATGTGCTCAGAGAATTTGTGCTATTTTTTGATTTAAAATTGACTAGGCTGCACCCTCCCTTTAAACGTTGCTATTGAGAGGTACCGATACACAAAATTTTTTTGGAAAATTAAAAAGGCACACCACGAGAAAAAAGTTTGACAACCACAGCCGTATATAGGCTACAAACTTTTACAACTATAACTACTAAAACTACAGAAGCAACTGAAACTACTGCATCTACAACTAAAATTACTTAATCAATTTCGCTTTCTTCAGTTTAAGAGCAGCTAACTCTTTATCACACTGACGTTTTCTGTCTAAGCCGATGCTAATTTTTGCCTGAGCAGACACGAGGTCATTTTTATTCAAGACTTTGCTGGATAGAGCATCTTGTAGCTTGGCATTTCCTTGGTCAATTATTTCTTCAGCTGTCTTCAACCCAATTTCACACCTTTCAATATCATCGTTTAGCTTGTCTACTTGTGACTGCTTTTCTGCCTGGTGCTGTGCATTATCTGCTTCTTCTTCACGTTTCCTTCTCTCTTGTTCTTCTAATATTTTCTTTTCTTCTAAATACGTCATGCATTTGGCTCGAGCTCCTTTCACCCGCTCCCAAAGTTCATTTTCAATTGGAAACTTTAAAGTGCCCCCAAACACATTTATCCAGTCTTTCACAATTCGTAACGACACAATTGTGTCTTCCTGAATAGTGTAGCCATGACTTTCAAGTAAAGCTTTATTGACGGAGAAACCTCGTTCTGGGGCTGCATTTCCGTGGCTTAGTGAACAAACCGTAAGAGCTAAATTAGCAAGTTCTGTGTATTTTTTACCTCCATCTTCGTCAACCAATTCACCAATTTTTCTCCAATAATGGTCAATTCGTTTGTAACATGACTCAAAATTCTCATTCCCACCTTCCACCAGACCACATCTTTCCATGGCATCTTGCCAATAAGAAGCTTGTGAAACCTTTGATGTTGTTGGCACATCATTGGTATCTCTTTTGTACCAATCATCCTTCACCTCCTCATATTGGTACCTCAACCACTGATCCCTAACTTTGTAGCAAACCTCATCCACTGTTGTTGATGCAGGCAAATCAAAAACAGAAGAGTGGCGTCCTTTCATCACACTTGCCAATTTAAAAGCCAAGTTCGAGATGGCATTAGTAGCACCATGTGCATTTCGTTTTTCTGGATGAAGATACTGAGCATATTGCAGTATGGGTCTATTTAAGGGCAAATGATCAACGAGGTACTTCGTAGATTTTTTGTAAAAATTCATGCAGCCATTTCTGAATTTCGTTTGGTCTGCTTTGGAAAAAGTAGGATCTGATAACAATTGCTTTCCTTTGGTACCAACGTCAATTAACTTCACAGGTTTCAAGTTTTCAGCTTTTTCCACATCAATTGCAATATTTTTAGCAGCATCACCAGAAAGAACCTTCCTGCTTACAAACTTGTGCATTATGTTCGCAACAAGCTGACACATAGCAGGGTACATCAAATGAATTTTTGGTTCGTTGCTCTGAAAAGGTTTTAAAAATTCTTCAAAATCATTTGCAATGTAACCGCAAAAAGACAAGGCTGCTTCAACCAATGAATCATTTAAATACTTGCAAATGCGTTTATACCTGTCAGTTTTTTCAACAGTGCTTCTGAAATTTTTTTCTTTGGGAAGAAATTTAAGAAAATATTCCTTGATGTTCGGATATTGATCCAACACACGAATAGCCACATATTTAATTGCAATCCATCTAGTTTCTGCAGGTTGTTTTAAAAACTGAGCAGTAACATTTGTTAAATCCTGGATAGCTAAGAAGTCCTTCCTTCTTGCACTAGAATATTTGAAGAAGAAGTAGAGGTCTTCTAAAAAACCATCAATATCGTAGGTCAATTCTGATACTCCTTTTCGAAACGCAGTGGGTACAGGATGCAAAGAACATGTTCCCGAATCAAGCACTGTTGTATCAACATCCTCTTTCAGATGATGTACCAGCTTTCAGATGATGTACCATCCATGCCAACATGAAGTAACAATTTGCAGTCCAATGATAGATTTTTAACAAAATGTTGAAAATGTTCTAGCAACTGTTCGCTCCCGCAATGGCCAACAAATAGGGAACCACAATATAGGTTGGTCACTTGCTTGAAGGTAGGTGACACATACCGCAAATACCCATCATATTGTTTTTTCACTTGTCTTGTTGTCGTTTCATCGAATTTGAATGTAAATGGTTTATTCTTTACATCGTAAATAAGTTTTTCTTTTAGATAGGGTGCAATACCAAATTGAATATTGTACTTAATCTTGGTATCTCCCTGCTCATACTTTTTAGCTATTTCAGAATCAGGAAACATAAGTCTGAATCTTTTACCATCCGATTTTCCACTTGCAAACGAATAGTTACACTCTGCAGAGTGAAGACATTGTAGGATCTCAGCATTAAGAATCTGGTCCTCTGGTGACAAAATTAATGGCCTCCTGGGCGTCATTGCTAGCTCACTAGAAGAACTTAACAAGCATTCTTTGCGAAGAAAATTGATCGACTGAACCAGGTTTATGTGATTTCTCATGAGACTTGACTTGGCTGAGACCACTTCCGTCAATTTTAAAACTCTTTGAACATATCTTGCAATAAGCACGATGTACATCGTTTCTCATAGGTGCCAACCAAGTCCGCCCTTCCATCCAAGCAACCCGAAAACTTGTTTTTCCCATTTGATAGCCTTCACTACAAGTAATAATTAAAGCACCTAAATTACTGACAATCAGCAAAACATGAAAGCAATAATGTAACTGTAAAGTATTGGGTAATGCATCGATTTATTTGCAACTGCACAGCCAGTTTGCTGGCCACCCCAGGCAGTAGGCCAACCACTTAATCCCTCCCTAGTATTATGTTAATTTGTTTTTGTATTGACGGTGCGGAAATAAAAGACACTAAAGTAAAGTAAAAAGCATTCAAGTTCTACAGCAGCTTGCAGGGTATGTGGCTTGTTAGTTGTTACCCTGACCGGCAAAGCACTAGAAATAAGTTCACTAATATTTAATGTAAATATAGCTGGTCATGAAGTAGTAGCCTATAGAATACTGGTAGTAGTTAAGATAGGCTATCATTAGCATAAACTAACAAGTGAAGCTGTAGGCTACAGCACTAGTCTTTTATTTTTGCAGCAACTTTTTTTTCCAAAATTTTCATCTACTATAACTCGTCGACACGGCAGCTCCAAAGGAACAAGAAAGTCATCTAGGTATTGTACTTTGCCGGCTTTCCCCAAAGCCAAGGGCACAACACGTTAAGGCTGGGTAATTAATGAAACTGGACACTGCTGGACACGAATCAAATTAATATAGCCTGATGGTGTGTCTTTTCAAGTATACAACAAGAAAAAAAGCACCAGAAGGCAAATAGCATAACCTTGCGAAATTGATTAATGCTACAGTAGGCTATAAATAAGATCAAAAAACTTACTTACCCAAAACGTTCTCAAATTTTATGACAGCAGTCAATTTTTATGAAAACTTTATGATTTTTTATGACAGGGTGAAATTTTATGCTTTTTTATGATTTTATGCCGAGTGGGACCCATGGTGTATTCAGCACAGTAGACTTAAAATCCACTTACCATCAAATTCCATTGTTAAAGGAGGATAGGCCATCTACAGCATTTGAAGCTAATGGTAAACTCTACCAATTTTGTCGATTACCGTTCGGTGTTACAAATGGTGTGTCGTTTTTTCAACGTACTGTTGATGCTGTTATCGAATAGTACAATTTAAAGGGTTGTTTGGCATATTTAGATAATATCACTATTTTTGGCAAAAATCAAACCGAACATGACGCCAATCTTGAAGCCTTTTTCGACGTTGCAAAGAAATTAAACCTCACTTTTAACCACCAAAAGTCTATATTTTCTGTGAAAGAAATTAATATCCTGGGCTACCTGGTTTCAAATGGTTCAATAAAACCTGATCCAGCGAGATTCGAACCCCTGATGAATTTACCTGTGCCACAAACAAGACGTGAGCTGAAACGCATTGTTGGCATGTTTGCTTACTATTCGAAATGGATCGCTAATTTTTCTCATAAAATCAAACCTCTTTCAGACACTAACTCTTTTCCTCTTCCTGACAATGCTGTGAATTCTTGTTTAAGCCTGAAAGAAGACTTGTTAAAAGCTCATCTGAATAGCATCGATGATGACGCTCCTTTCACCGCCGAATGCGATGCCTCCGATTTTGCGATTGCCGCTGTACTCAGTCAAAATAATCGACCAGTCGCATTTATGTCACGAACTCTAACTAGCTCGGAACAGCATCACCCAGCGGTAGAAAAAGAAGCAACAGCTATCATTGAAGCCGTATGCAAATGGTCACATTACTTACTCGGTCGCACTTTCACTCTTGTTACTGACCAGAAATCATTATTGTTTGTGTTTGACAATCGGAAACGCAGTAAAATAAAAAATTCAAAAATCATGCTTTGGAGGGTAGAACTTGGATCTTATAGTTACAATATTGTCTATAAACGTGGTCAACAAAACGTAGCTCCTGATACGTTTTCGCGTGTCTGTGCTTCCATCCAATCGTCTAATCTCCACAGTGTTCATCAAAAATTGGGACATCAAGGCGTAACCAGATTAGCACATTTTGTGAGAATGAAAAACAAAGCGTGTGTGTTCCAAATGTCGCACATGTGCTGAGATTAAACCTCAGTTTTTCAAACCTGATGATACGTCTCTTATAAAAGCTACTCGACCTTGGGAAAAGATTGCGATTGATTTCAAAGGACCAATCAAATCAAACTGCCGTAATTGTTTCTTGTTGGTCGTTGTTGATGCATTTAGCCGTTTTCCTTTTGTGTTCCCATGTAAAAACGTTTCTTCACAATCTGTTATATCCTGCTTAACTACCTTATTTTCTATCTTTGGATTACCTGGTTACGTACACAGTGATAGGGGGCGGCATTTATGTATAGAGAATTAAAGAATTTCTTGCACTCGAGGGGAGTGGCAACCAGCAGAACCACACCTTATCATCCAACTGGAAATGCTCAGTGCAAACGCTTCAATCAGACCATCTGGAAAACTGTTTAATTACTCCTAAAAGACAAAAATTTGCCTGAGAAACAATGGAAGAATGTGTTACCGGATGCTTTACATTCCATCCGTTCATTATTGTGCAAATCAACAAATTCTACCCCACACGAACGATTTCTCTCTTTTCCCCGAAAATCTGTGATCGGCAAATCCCTTCCTTCATGGCTAACCTCTACGGGTCCTGTCCTGCTGCGAAGATTTGTCAGACAGTCAAAATCCGATCCACTTTGCGATGAGGTGGAATTGCTTGAAGCAAATCCTAACTTTGCTCACGTACGATTAAACGATGGACGCGAGACCACAGTAGCCCTTAAAGATCTAGCTCCTTGCCCTACAACTGCTACACCAACTGTGAATACTGATCCGGAAATTGCTCCTGCTTCATCTCCAATACCATCATCAGAAATTGCTCCTGCTTCATCAGACCCGACTACATCTAATACCTCCTCTTCACTTCCTCAAAGTTCCCTGCATCTCTGAAAGATTCTTCTTTAATTAACAACAATGAAACATCTCCTTTACGACGTTCAACAAGGCAACCGGAGGGGACAAAACTATTAAGGGGGTGTCAGAGTTGATGGTGAGGGATGTGATAAGTTTGTTTGTCATTTGTGTTCTTAAATCGTGTAATCGATCAATAGCCTTCCATCCAATTATTTACTGTGACACCGTGCCTGCAGCTTGCTTGCTAATTACTGTACTTCGTGTCTCTACTGCTTGTTCCTAACCACCTTTAATTTAGTATCTGACTTGCTTCACTAGCTGAAGGTGCTTTTTAGTTTTCAGTGTAGTTTAGTTTCTTACCTACAATTTGTTTTAGACTTTACAAGTGTTTTAAGTAGATCAAAACCACGTGAGTCGGTGATAATTTCTATGTCAAGGGAGCAGTCTACAAACTCCTGCCCTAAAGATTTGGTGGAGTTGGCAAAGCTGGGGAGCAGTACCTAAATGCCCACAGGAAGAAGCTGTCCACGAAAGCGCCGGTGACAAAGCAGGATATGAAAACCATTTTATCTAGAACTCAAAAGGACGCAATGAGGTGTTACGTGTGTGATAGCAGAGGCCATACAGCAGTGAAGTGCCCTAGCAAAGCATCAACGTCACGAAATGAGCAGTTTGGTCATGGCCGCCGGCCTTATTATTTTAAATATGGGGCAATGGGACATGAAGTTCATGAGTGCAAAACAGCATTACAGCGCTCTCAACCTGGATCCAGAGTGGGGGAGCATGGTACCGGGGAGAATCCAACCCAAGCTCAATGAGTCGCATGCGCGATGCAAGTGCCACGAAGAAGTGACGTAAAAGAAGCCAGGTTGGGGATGGGGACGCTAGAACTGAAGACTAGAGAAAAGATCAAGGTGCTTAATGGTACGTGTATCGTGGAAATTAAAGATAACTTACCTGTGTTGTCGGGCAAGGTCGGAAGTAAGAAATTGGAGGTGTTGCAAGATACTGGATGCAGTGGAGTAATTATTAGAAGAAAGTTGGTGGATGAAACGAATTTTAAAGGAGAGATGGGACATATCATGACGGTGGATCGCACAATTAAGCGAGCTTCCATGGATAAAGTACAGCTGGCACAAAATGACTTGAGACTTGTGGCAAATTTTGCATTCTTAGGCATGCTATAAAGCCCAAGCTTATGACTTTTCTTTATACAATTGTAATTCATTAATAACAATAAGCGAGTGTGGAAATGGTATAACAAGTATAATATTGTACCTTAGAGCGGGACAGCGTTGTTTTGGGCTATCAGCCTTCATCAGCCACACTCAGATAAAAGATACACTCATCCTTCGAAATGCTGGACCTTGCCAAAACACTCTTCTGAATATATGGAAGCTGTTGTGACGTCGTTGGGAAGGACGATGTCATTTTATTGAATGGGAAGTCACAACAGCTTCCATATATCCGGAAGAGTGTTTTGGCAAGGTCCAGCATTTTGAAGGATGAGTGTATCTTTTATCTGAGTGCGACTGATGAAGGCTGATAGCCCAAAACAGCGCTGTCCCGATCTAAGGTACAATATTATACTTGTTATACCATTTCCACACAGGCCTATTGTTATTAATGAATTACAATTGTATAAAAAAAGTCATAAGCTTGGGCTTTATAGCATGCCTAAGAATGCAAAATTTGCCACAGGTCTCAAGTCATTTTGCGCCAGCTGTAGAAGTGGGCACACCATGCTACGTTGGAACTGTTGAAGCCTTGTGCTTGCAGGACCCCCTCTTTGACTTAATCATTGGGAACGTGCCTGGACCTAGAAGATCAGATGATCCAAATCCAGAATGGGGAGTGGTGACGGTAGTGGCTACAAGAGCACAAGCAAGGAGTGGCAAGGACCCCAAACCACTTAAGATAAAAGAAGTAACGGACAAGACGTCGATTAACAAGAAAGATCTCATCAAGATGCAGGAGGAAGATCCCACCTTGCAGAAGTTAAAACAATTGAAAGGAAGTGAGGCCAGGAAACGATACACGGTCTCATATGAAAAGCGAGGGGGAATTTTGTACCACATACGTCAAAGGAAGGATGATGTCGGAGACCCCCTTAAACAGATCTCTGAAGAGTAATGGGAGTGGCTTATGACTCTCTTTTTGGGGGACACTTGGGGGTGAAGAAGATGGAGGATCGAATTGAGACCAATTTTTTTTCGGCCAGGTTTACATAAGGATGTTACCAGTTTCTGTTGGTCTTGTGATGTTTGCCAGAAGACTGTCGTCAGAGGCTCAGTGCCACGGGCACCTTTAGGGGACATGCCATTGATTGATCAAGCTTTCAAGAGAGTGGCAATAGATCTAGTGGGACCTATAGCGCCAGCTAGCAACAAAGAGCACAGGTACATCCTGACCTTAGTGGACTATGCGACAAGGTACTCAGAAGCTGTGTCGCTGAAGAACATCAATACAGAGACGGTAGCAGAAACGTTGTTAGACATGTACAGTTAGGTTGGAGTACCGGAGAAAGTTTTGAGTGACCTTGGAACCCCAGTTTACATCGTACTGCATGAAGGAGGTATCTAGGTTACTGTCCATCAGGAGACTTATGACTTCCCCTTACCATCCCGCTTGCAACGAATTAGTGGAAAAATTCAATGGAACCTTGAAACATTTTTCTTTTTAATTTGGCCTCAGTTTCAGTAAGTTCGTCAAAGAACAAAGCTTGTTATTATGAATGGAGTAAAATCAAACAATTTTTTTCCGCCTTTTTAGCGGACAAAGATGCCATAAAAAACTGTAACTTTTTAAGTTCTAAAGAGGTAACTAGTTACAAATTCTGGTACTTTTGCAGAAAAGTAACTTAGTTACAGTTGCTAAAAGAGTAACTAGTTAGAGTAACTAAGTGCAAAAGTAACTAGTTACTGCCTACCACTGCTCGTAGGTACCTATTAAGGAAAAAATACAGTAATGTTCATGAATTAACAGTCATGTTTTGCGCAGTACGCTAGATTGAAATATCGAAACAAGAACAGTAAAAAAGTCTATCATAGAACTCAACAACCATTGCGCCGTAAAACAAAACAAGGTTGTGACGTCATAAACGTCTAATAGGATCTTGATTCTTGAATTGATTGCACATTTTCAAAAAAAGTTGAAAACTTGTTTTTTCAACCACCAAGCAGTCATGGCTTGCAGGTTGCAGTGCCGGGATACAAAGAGAAATTACCACCGGTAAGTCGGTAACTTGGGTTTAAGTAAAAAAAATTTAATTGCTTAGTGCTTACTAACTGTTGCTCGGTCGAGTATCAATTAATACTCGGCTGAATCCGAGTAATGAAAATGCCTTAATACTTGGCCGAGTACTGGGACTCGACTTGGCACTTCCCTAAACAAAGTTTATCACTGGATGAAAGCTAATAAACTTTGTATTAATGCTTAAAAATCAACAGCCCTGTTGATATCGAGTCGATTTAACCTGAAAATTCACAATAGCGATATTTTATACAATGGTGCAAAGATCAGTGTCTGTAAACCAGCGACATACCTAGACATACACATTGATCATGAACTCAACTTCAAACTCCACAACTTCTACACAATAAACTCTCTCGCACAGAAGGAATCTTGTTTAAAGTTAAAATCTTTCTTCCGAAAAAATGAGCTGTTTTAACTATATCATGCCATGTTCAACTCCCACCTTCTCTACTGCATCAAAATCTGTACCTCAACATTTTCAACCTATCTAACTCAATTAGTATCCTCCAAAACAAAGCAGTCAAACTTCTAGCTGGTATTGATGGGAAAGACTCTAGTACTGGTGCTTATAAATTGCTGGGTATTCTCAAACTCGATGACATGATTAAATTTCAAACTGCCCTATTCGTCCATAGTCACTACAACAGTAAGCTACCTCCAAATTTACAGAGTTATCTTACAAACGTTAATACGCGTTACTCAATTGCAACTCACCAGCAAGCATAAAGGTCTCGACTACCACATTCCAAAGTACAGATCTACAAAACTTCAGCACTCAATCAAATATAGGGGGGTAAAAGTTTGGAATTCAATTCCTTTAGAATTAAGAAAATTTAACAAGAGAATAAAGATTTCTATTAAAGAGTTACTAGCAAGTCCTACCGTATTTATTCGATTATAACGCGCAAAATTTTGAACTGATTTTTAGGCAAAAATCAATGCTGCGCGTTATACACGAGGTCTGAGAAATGCGGTATTGAAAATGTGGTTTTTAACATTTGAAACGTGCGTGCGCTCGCAAAGTTTTTTAAATACGGGCATTAGCAATAGAATGGATGGTACAGAAGACGACCTGTTGTGGGATTCAAAATCGGGGTCAGAAGAAGAGGTTGAAAGTGATGTTCCCGCCGATTGGGACACTGATTTAGACATTACCCAAACAGAAATCGAATAGTTGTTTGATGAATCAGAGACTGAATCTGATTGTGAAGGGTTTTGAATTACTGTATGCTTTTAATAAATTTTTGTTCATGCTGTGAGTTGTTACCTTATGTGCTTACCAGTAGTTAGTAGAGAAAAAATAAAAAAAGAATTTTATACCAATTTTTATTCAAAATTTAAGGGTGCGCGTTATACACGAGTGTGCGTTATAATTGAATAAATACCATATATTTTTTTTGTATTTAGTTGCATATTTACCCTTCTATCACAAGAAAGCGATCAATGCCCTATACGATCTCACTTAAGAAGTTGCTAGCCATCTGTCTACCACACCAAGATGGGGGAATTCTGTTAAGTGCCTTTCCCAACAGCACAACAAGTAAACTTGCTGGCTTGTTCTTCAAACTGTACCTCTAATGCTGAATGTCAAGCAGGGAAGCTGTGAATACCAATTTTAAAGTCATTGGTTTGACCTGACTCAGAATCAAACCCTTAGAAATGGGCATTTCAGAATACTTTACTATTCCCGAATTATTCCGAATAGTTAAAACCGAATCCAGAATACCGAATCCTATTCTGTTTTAAAATGAACCTATTTTGCGACAGACCCAGCAGCAAACCAGCAATAGTATATTACATATGTCATAAATTTGTTGTTTTCATTATCGAATTTTTTGTATCTAGTAAACATGCAGAAACGTTTCAGAAATGATGATTATATTCATGCGTCGAATTGTCCATATAAGCAACAACGCAATTCATTTAGAAGAAAGCACTTTTGTAAGCAATAAAAGAAGTACTTACTGATATTTTTTGCATATCAATAACTTGCACCATTGATATTTTCCTTTTTCATATAAAATTTTTATCAGATAAAAAAAAACTGAATTAGAACAAATAATAAGATGGCTTGAAGTAGAAGATTCATTTTTCCCAAAGCTTTTCATCTGACACTCTTCAGGGGAAATCGTTAGAATGAAGAATAAGTGAACCCAACTGATTTATAAAGGGAAGAGTTCTGATTGGTTAGAAATAGAGAGCTCTGATTGGTTAGTTAGAAGTAGCCAATAGAAATCTTCACACGGAAGAGCTCTGATGGCTAGAAAGTCAAAAGGTCCCTTAGTCAAAGGTCAAATTGTCCCTTTGACTTTCTAGCCAATCAGAGCTCTTCCGTCTGAACATTTCTATTAACTACTTTTAACTAAACAATCAGAGCTCTCTATTTCTAACCAATCAGAACTCTTTCCTTTCCTTTATAAATCAGTTCGATTCACTTCTTCTTCATTCTGACGATTTCAGATGAAAAGCTTTGGGAAAAATGCATCTTCTACTTCAAGCCATTTTCAAATTCTGTACCACCAAACGTCTGAAAAAATAATAACATTTACAAAATCTGATCTGCAAAAGTGATTGCGAAAAGTGCACTCAAATTAAAATTTAAAAAAGTGCGTTCAGCACAATCTATTGTCAATTAAAAAAGGTGATAGAATGCACTTTCCGTCCAAATGTCTCACGACCAAATGTCATAGACCAACGCAGCTAACAATATCGGGTTGGCTAAAATCACCTGCATTCAGTATTGTAGTGTAACTTACCAAGACCTTGGCAAATTCTTGATTTTCTGATAAAAAACCATAACCAGGATGTACCTGAAAATAACCACACAATATGGATAGAAAACCAACAAATTACACTTCACAATCTTTCGCTACAAAATTTTGAATCACATAAAACATAGCTTCAGAGAAATAACAGATATAGTGATCACACAGAAAGAAACCGGTAAGCACAAATCATAAAACCATGTTTACACTGACCAAAAACTTATTATAAGATTGTGAATGAAGGGGCAAAACTAACCTTTCCAATTACAACATATTATAATAGTAATTAGATAACAACTTAATATATTGCTAACAATATACTAATTGCGACAACTTAATTACATCATACAACAAACAAAGATTGTGCATCAAAAATGTGTAATTGTGTTTGTTTGGTAATTGGCGATTGCCTATAAATTACGATCGGAATCACACCTTCAATGCATTGAAATCAGACCTAAATAAAAACTGTCAACATTATTCAACATCAATCAAGTTATGCATCAATACGTCGAAATTTTTGCAATTTTTATTAGATGGGCTTACTAATTGATTATATACTTATGTTGATACACTGGCTTACTAATTTTAGTTGTACAACTACATTGCAGAACAACACAGCATTTCTATGTAAAATCAGCATTGCACAAAGAGGTATCGAACTAAATATTGTGCATTGGTTTTCTTTTAGTATAATTACATCAGGAGCCAATAAATTTTACAGACTAAAGTCTCTGATTATGCGCTCTTACTCGTTTATTAAATCAATTTTGATACAGGCGAACTTGGTAAATTGTATAATCAGCTTTATTGCACGAAGATCAAAAATCCCAAACCACAGTTAATTGTTTGTTACAAAAATATTTCAATTAATTGCATAGCAGGTTATTGCATAATTTTCTTAATTGAAAAGAATTCAACAGCATTCTATTCAATTAAGTGAATTATGCAACAAACTTTAAAGCACGACTTTTATTGTTCTTCAATTTTATTGTTTCACATTAATGTTCTTCAAAGACAATTACCGATTCATCACAAAATCATGCAGGGCACTTGTACTTTTTCATTAACGCATAATTTGCTTCATCATAAAAAAGGTTTGTCAAATTGATTATGCAATTAACCGAATTCGAGTGTATTTAAGATTCTAGAACCGTCTAATTGGCAATCGCCACAAAATATATTGATTGGCAGTCAGCTGATTAAAAAAATAAAGCTGTTCAACCAACAACTTAAAATGTCTCATATGCATGCATTAAGATGGAGTAAAGCACCTAGATGTAACAACCGCGTTTGTTAAGGTACGTGACATGAAAAAAGGTCCATTGCTGTTACAAGGCTGTGTGACCGCAGCCCATGTCAAATAGGCCATGGATCCCACAGTTACGAAAAGAGCAACATTTATCAGACTCATCGGTATAAGTAGCATTTTTATTCTCCTATCACCACGAAAAGACAAAGACGCAACAACAAGCTTGCTTAGGAATTGCCTCCACCTATCCACCAAGTCAAGTAGCAGGCTCATTCGTTATCTACAATATCTACACTGCTCCTCTAATTGTCAATATCAAGCAGGGAAGCTACAGTATCAATAGCAATTTTAAGTCCTTGGTTTTTACATGACTCGGTTTTTCTTCTACAGAAAATTCAAAAATGGTGTAGCATCCAAGTCATGGCGCACACTCTTGCAGCGAACAGAATACTGACACTATCACAATTTTTGTAGGTGATTTTTGTTATGATATTTTTGTGGTTTGGAGAGCATAACCAGGTAACGACGCGACAACAAGGAGCAGAATCACCTTCATTTGACTCACTTGTGTGATACCAAATGAATGATTGATTTCATCATCTTCATTCTTCTATCACGGGAAAGCGGTGAAGACGCTACCAGTATGCGTAGGACGAATCCAGACTCGCCTAGGAGTTGCCTTTGTTTCCAAGTTTTCCGGTTGAATTTTTCTTCTGACTTCTTGAATTTGCTGCTTGCCAGATTCCACCAAGCAGAGATAATTATCGTGAAGCATCTTATTCGAGGACGCAACGAGACTAGGTTGGGGGTTGAACCATCAGCCTTGCGATCATGGTCGTTGTAAAAAAGGCATTTGAAACAGTAAGTCTTGTCTTAACGAAATTTAGTATAACCCCCAATAAAACTCCAGTAACTTTTTTTTTTCAATGAATCAGCTTAGACGTGTCATCAGAAAATTATAAATCCTAAAGTGGAGGTATCCAGTTGAGATCCCATGCACTGGGGTACAGCGTTTGAAATGCAATACTTTCTCTGCTAGCATAATATGATGCTTCTCGCAAGTTTCTGCCTCAGCATTCTGTAATCGCAGAGCATAATCTTCAAGCCACTGACAGAGTTGATGCGTGACGTCACCCTTCTAGAATTTTAGTGTATTCACGTAGGTAATGACGCAAATAAATTACTATTATTCTAGTGCAGTAGAATTTGGTTAAAGAAAATTAAATGAAACTTGCGAGACAGATGGACAACTGGGCAGGATAAGAGGCGAACATCTACAAACAGGACTGTCTTGACTAAAACGGGGCATGTGGCCACCTATTGTAAGCAACACCAGTACAACAGATGTTGACTATGTAAACATGCAAGTTAATAATTGTAAACAACATAATGAATTGTCTGCAACTTAATCATGGGCGGTATACTGCTCAACTTTTGTCGCACTTAACTCAATGTGTTACTTTGTTTGTTCATAAGTTAACGCATTGAGTTAAGTGCACAAAAGTTTAGCAGTATACCGCCCCATATTTTCAACAATTGCAAACACTACATTGTATTGTAAGACTTTACAAATGGCGCCCCATAAGAGATTACATACTGTACATTAGGGCAGGTCGATTTTGAAAATCAGTGTGGAATAAAATGCCAGTAGTTGCATATACATGAGAAACATCCGCTAAGCTTATTATTTCGTTTTCAAATTAATTAGCTGCTTGCGAAAATACATTTAAATGCAATCGCCTCTGCTTAACATTTTCTTGAAAAGTGCAAATTGTTAGAGCCGTTTGTGGAAATCGTCAGAGCAATCGCGATGCACAATGACTTTCTCCTTACTTGCACAACGCGAGAATGTGAAACAGATAATTCTGTATACAAAAAATAAAGCCAACATTATAAATCAGACATTTTCATTTCGTCGAGCATTTACACTTATTATCTACAAAGGCTATTTTATACCAACATCATCAATAATGATTATTCTGAACTCCTTCAAATCATCTAAATCGATCAATGTAAGCACAATTTTATCAAAAAAAAACTTGGAAGAAAGTTATCATTGAGGTTATCGGAACCACATTACCTCACTTCTTACTCCCAAATGCAACACATGAAATGATCACAGTCATATTTTTTAGTAATAATTAGAACACTTATCGTATGAATAGAGTTAAAAACAATCTGATTGGTCTCGAAACAGCTTGCAGTATCAAAACGCGAGATCAGCTTATGGATATTGAAGAATAAATAGTACAGATCAAAATGTAACGTAACAGCATAGAAAATCATTTAGGATTTGAGTTAAACTGCAATAGCTCATCGCTTTAGCAAAAAAATACTCTTAAATATAACAAAATTAAGTACATGATTTAACTAAAATATTGCAAATTGACTTTGACCAAAGGTTTTTGCAATACTTTTTTCAGCGAAGTGTTAGTCTACAGTCTAACACTCCCTAACACCAATCATAGATTAGTAAGTCAGCTAACTAATTGTTTTTTTCTTGAAATATGTTTTGGTTATTGCAGATCATTATTATTTTTACCCCTTTTTTGGATTTGTTTAAAAATTTTATAATAGATATTATTTTATACAGCCTGGTTAAAAATGCCTAAAAACTAAGTGTGTTTAACCTGAAAACAAAGATAGCAGCGATATTATGGAGGTTGCCCTTGCGATCTCTCAAAAAATGAACCCAGCACTTACAAACAATTAATTCAATTTTATTATTATTTAATTATTGGTTGGCAGTACAGAACTTGAGAATAGCTTTGAAAAAAGCTGTTTTTGCATTAAGCTTCAAGAAACCCTCTGTCATACTTTTTGAGAGCTTTGAGAAAAGCTGTTTGTCCCAGTAACTCATTTTGAGTAGCTTTGAAAACAGCGGTTTGTCCCAGAAGCTTTTCGTGACGCACCCTTCAGTGGGTAATCGCGTCGAAGTGGAAACGAGAAAGCAAGGTCTGGCGATTCATGAATATCAGTTTCGGACGACAGTGAAGCGGTAGTTGCATCAACGAATCCAATCGAGCATGGGAAAGTCACATGCAGTTCTGATTGGACAAGTCGTGCGAACCTAAATTCTACTTGAACAGTTTAAGAGTATAAGACACACTCTTTCTGTTTGCATAGATTAGGTCGCCGTACTTTAATGTAGCTTGCTACGAGCAGACCAAGATGGAAAAGACTGCGCACAGTGTCCAGAACTGAGAATTGATCATCATTGTAATTGGCAGCACATTGGTCGTTTTCTAATAAGTGTTGTCCAATTGCCAAGTCACATTCTGGAGTGGGTTGTTTTCGCTTGCACGTGAGGTTGCACTCGCAGGGAGGTTGTGTGCTGTCGTAGCCATTTCGGAACATGCTGCTTGATGCAGTCTTGAAGTCGTTGAGCTGTTCTGCCAACGTACCGACTGTCAAAGTGGCACTAATACTCATAGATGACGGAACTCTTTCGAATAGCAGGTAGAACATCCTTTAGACTTGCAGGCAGCATTTGTCTGGAGACAAATACAGTCCGTAAAGCCACGAATCCATAACAGTTTTTAACAGCGATTCAGAGGTTCCTTTCTAGTGTCAGTGCCGCCTTGCCAGTGTAGGTGACCCGGAGGTAGACTGGACACTTATCAGGGCCAAATCGCTTGGGGCGTGAAAACTGCGTGATCTTCTTGATATTTGTTTAAGAACAAAATCCTCAAAGCATCCATTGTCCAGTAAGATATCCTTGATTCGGTTGATTTCTTTCTTCAGTTTGCTTTTGGAGCATATCGATGAACAAGCGTTGACACTAAACTGGCTTTACGTTTTATCAGCGTAAAGGATTCCCACCATAGGTACTGGCCTGTGAACGTAGGTTTGCGATTAACTTTCGTATCGTAGCTGCCCTTTGTGTGTTCAACGTGGACGTCGAGGAAAGGAAGAGTTGTTCTTCTCCTTTTCAAAAGTAAACTGAAGAGAGGAATGTAGACCGTTAAGTCTAATTAAAAATTCCTCTGACTCTTTTTCATTTTGAAAGATGACAAAAGTGTCATCGACATACCTGAAATACATGGCAGGTTTGGATATTTCAGAAAACAGCTTTTCTTGATAATATCCAACAAAGATGTTGGCTAAAGCGGGGCCAAGTGGTGAACCCATAGCGGTGAAACGAAGCAATGAACCCATTTAATTATCTTAACATGACTGAAGTTGAACCATCATTTTGGGACTTCATTTTACGCATCAGTGATGACTTAATTTCGATCTGGCAGGTAGTAAATCCTCAACTTCCTTTGATTTCTATCAAAACTATTCGCGGAAAAGTAAAAGACTTACCATGTCAGCCACATAGCCTATCTGTACTGCTCGCAGGTTACAGATTCTACAACAAGTTCGATTCACGACTGGAGTCGATTGCATTTGACATATATTCTGGGTGGCTGCTGACTCGAAGAGCGCAAGCCCACTTTGCGATCTCCCTCAAATACTGTTGAATTTTCACGTCAACATAATTTGAAAATAACCTCAGTTATTTATTCATTATTTTTATTAAACTGAATTTGGTGAACGATATTAACCGTAAACACGCTAAAGTCTGAGCGAAAACTAATCTTGATAACAAATTAAACTAACTTTTCCATATATATGCCTGTAACACTTGTTCATTGGAAACCGTGTGGTGGAATGATGCTCGAGTCTATTGCAAGCTTGTGGGCTGCAAACAAGAGCATATTCTTTGCCCTACAAATCTAAAAGTCCCACTAGAAGAAAGAGCTTATCTTTGGGGTCAACGATCAAAAGCTGGCACGAAAGGCAGTTTTCAAATGGCATCAGTTAAAAGGTTACAAGCTTTCGAATATTGGCAACTAAGTCGCTAGGCCTACTCTTGAAAAGGCAACTTAGAAAGTCGTCACAAATGAATAATAGCCAAAGTTTTGAGCCACAAATTACGTTCGTCAATTTCGTCTAAAGGCAATTATTGCCAGTCTTACGAAGAATTGAACTGCGAGTTGTGATTTTGTTCCCTTTTTTTTTCATTTGTTCTATATTTATTGATATAGAATATTTTGTATTGCTCAATAATACAATTGCCTTTCATTGCAATGTAATTTTAAATTATTATTTACGATTGACATTACAAAATATAAGCCTCAAATTGTTTAAATAACTCAAAAAAATTAGTTGGTCGCCGTCTAGCGACAACAAAAATATTGCTAAAAATAATAAAAAATTAGTAATTATTTCTGCAAGCGGTTTCTCATTAGACATAGCTGAAATTTCATACAAGTGAGTTTTTATGCTATATGAAACTACTGGTACAATATTCACACCAATATTCAAAAATTAGTTAAAAATTGACCTGCCCTAATGCACATGCTCCAGCATATCCATGCTCCATTCAACCAACAGTTAAACAACAATGACTATAGTGTTATCACGTGATAAATCATGTTTCAGAGAAAAATAATGCAGAGATTAAAACGTTTAAACTTGCTGTACAACTCCTGGGCCAGTTATTTGAGAGTTGGTTCAGAACAACACTACTGACACAGGTCTTCGATTCAACTCCTGGGCCAGTTAGTCAGCAATAATGTTGTGCACTATGTGCAGAATATCCGCAAGTAAATACTACAATGCCCATCTTTTCACTCGTTTTTTAAAAAACTCTCCAGTTTAGACAATACAAAGGGTGCAAAAGACCAGCAAAAAAGAGTGCGATAAAAACTTTTCAAAAATTTTGTGATCATCAAATTCAAAAACTTTGCGATTTTTAAGTGACACCGAAAAACTTCAGGGATGGGGTCAAATTTGGAAGTCTATAGTTCAAAAACTATAAAAGAAAACAAATTCTTGCTTCCAACGTTAAGGCAAAAAGCAAGAACTTTTTTTCTAGTTCAAGTCGTTCTTGAAATATGGAGTTTTTCCAAGTTTGGGCCCCCCAAAATTTTCAGCATTCCCCTGGAGCTGGGGTGGCCAACAAGTCAGATGCTAAGAGCCACATTTCTTTCTGTCTTTCAGCAAAAAGCCATATCATACACACGAAATAATGATCACATTAACATCACCGCACCTCTTACTGGTACACAATGCTTTTACTTAGATTAGTAGTATACCGGCCGGTTAGCTCAGTTGGCAACGGCATTGCTATAGATACGGACGGTTTGGGGTTCGCTGCCTGGAACAGCCAAAGAGGCCACAGTGCCGCAACCACTGCAATGGTTCTTTGGACTTCAAAACTGTGCTGCACAGGCGCAAAGCCACAACAATGGGCCTGCCACTTGTTACACGCCTCGTCGCATTTTTTCCACAAAGTGATTAGCCTATTACATGATAATGCACTCAATGCGTTGCAAAACACAATATAATTACAGAACTAGGCTGCTGATAGAAGCAAAGCATGTGAAAAAGAGGTGCATGAAATTGAGCAAAGAGCCGCAAGCGGCTCGCAAGCCACGAGTTGGCCACCCATGCCCTGGAGTATGCAGATGACAAAAATTTTTTAAAAATATTAATCATGGTTAGTTGTGGTGTTGATTTGCACTCAGTAAATTGCAAAAATTAAGGCATTCTCAAGAAAAAAACACTACATGCGTGTAAGAAGCTGGACACCTTATACATTGAAAACAATTAAGATGCTGCATTGATCGCAAATGCAAAAGTGCAAGTATACTTACTTTTTAGCTTTTCAAGCCAGATTCAGCACATACGCTCTTTGCTGCTGCTTTCAAAAGCTTTTACTCATGCTACTATGGGGTGAAATGGCATCAATAATATCGGTATCAATGCAAAATGCTGGTATCAGGAAGAGTGTCAGTTTTAAATGAGGTATATATTGTCCAATTGATACATTACCAGTTCAAAGTTTAAGTTTTTTTAACTGCTTGCACTTATCACAAGAATAAAAAATCCAACAGTACATAGGGGGATAGTGAAGAATTTTTTTGACATATTCCCCTGACTTTTCTAAAAATCGCACTGGTTTTCCCTGACTTTCGTTTAAAAATCCCAATGTTTTTCCCTGATTCAATCCTGTAAAACATACTTTTTCCTTGACTTTGATAATATAAACGAACAGTATAATATCAACCAGCAGCAAAAATAACTATGTACACCTAATGCCTACATACACAGAAACATCAATTCAGAAGCAGAAATAAGGATTTCACAGGTGACCTGTCGTGATTGTGTCGCAAAAAATTGCAAGAAGCTTGGCTTGAATGCCGAAAATAAGAAATGTGACATATTACACAAGTGTCTGGTTTCACAGTTCACAGCACTCTGCACTACTTCAAGTAAAAAATAAAAGAAAATCACAGCAATAATAACACTGAAATTAAAAATACCGCATGATGATATGATTTAGCAGTCAGATCTGAAACAAACAGTATGTGAAACAGTGAAGAAGTACACTGAAGAGTCAGCAGCCCCCCCGGCAGGAATATATATGTCAAATGCGGTCAACTCCAGCCAGGAATTAAACCTATAACAAGAAATTTGTAAGCTGGTACAGCTGGGCCACGTCAAATCAGGCTAGAAATGTGCGCTTTGGAGAAATATCTCACAATTTTTTCTGGTCCTCAGTTTCAAGTCAAAAAATTCACAAATATTTAGAAAAGATTTAAATTTACCACAATACATAAAACTCTTACAATTTATCAAGATCAGAAACTTACTGCCTGTGCCCCAGTTTGTTTGATTGCATCCATGATTTTGGTGATGTTAAGGTAACTTTGATTGGTTGGTGCTGGTCCTACACACACAGCTTCGTCAGCCATCAAAGTATGCATGGAGTTAGCATCAGCTTCGCTGTGAACAGCAACAGTTGAAATGCCCATCTCTCTGCATGTGCGCATCACCTTCAATATCATACATCAATCACGTACCAATTTTACTCAAACCTTCTAAAACGTTTAAAAATCAACAATAATTATGTGTGAATTACTTAGTTGAAAATACACCTCTTTAATGAAAAAAAACTCAAATGAAAGATTCCAATAGTTCGTTTACCTGAGAAACGTAGACTTCCAGCAACGCTAGCAAAAGTTAATTCAAATTTTGTTGAGAAAGTTCATTCAAAATCTCTCATATATTTTTTAAAGTCAAACTTTCAAATGTCAGTCTTTAAGTCTTGATATGGCTAAGTTACTCACCCTACAGGCAATTTCGCCTCGATTTGCAATCAAAATCTTGTCAAAAGTCTGTAAAAAAATTTCAAATAACGTATTGTGCAACATTAATATTTCAAAACAGCCGTTGAACTGGGCTACTCCACAGCAAAGGTGTATGTATGTGCCTGTACACTAATGAAAGAGAACATACATCAAACCAAACCTTGAATACATAAGATGAAGATATTTTCACCAAATATATGTGCTAGGGATGTGCAAATTTGCCAGATAGCCAGATATCCGGCAAATCGAACTTACCGGATATCAGGCCAGATATTTGGTGCATCACTATTCGGCCGTATACCAGATAGTAGCACCAAGTCAAAATCAATATTTTCATGGTTTTTGTCCACGCTATCGTTTCGACTAGTGAGCCATGAAACTATTGCACAAGATCATGTGACACACAAAAACTTTCAAAAGCACGGCGTCATTGAAAATGGACTCCATCACACAGACGTAGCCAGGGGAGGATTAACGAGAACAGTTCCCCCCATATCAAAGCACAGATTTAAAAAAATTATTAAAGAATGGAATCCCAGTTTAAATTACTATTTAACTTGTGGCGATTACGTTACGTGTAATGAAAGGCCAGCATAAACTTCAACACAAACATTGATTAAATTGCCAGAAAAGCGGGGGGACAGGGAATAATTTGTTGAATGATCAATTGAATCAAATTTTCGTAAATCAATTACTCCTAAATAAAATTAAAAAACGCCCCAGCATCAGTAAAAAAATCTACTTTTACAAAATCATAGCCATAAAAAAAACCTTCAACATAGCCAACAATGTGTTTTACAATCTAGCCATGAATCAATTACGCAATGGAAACTTAGAAATGTTGGCAAAGTCGGCATAGTTGTGATTGCAACGTAATTCACCCATAACCAAACAATTTTGAATCCATATTAATGGCAATTAACACTATTACGATCAAAAAAATGTAAGCGAAAGTTCTGATTGCAATCATCATAAAAGCAGCCTTAGCTTGAAGCTCAGAATGGTTACAGGCCTACAGATTAAAGCAGGGGCGCACCCAGAAAATTTCAAGGGGGGGGTTAAAAAAAACTTGATCCCGCACTCAAAAGCAGATCCACAAAATTTTGGTGGGGAGGGGATAAAATTCTGAATTGAGTTAAATGTTAACTAAACACAAATTTTGAATTAGTCAGACCCAAAAAAAGCATAAGAAGCCCTTTGAAAATGTTTTCATGTTTGCAAAGTATTCAAGAAATTTTTCAAGGAGGAAGCACCCCAAATCGCCATATTTTCAAGCGTTTTTTTTTTTTTTTCGGGCCGAATTACTTAAAAGTATATTGAAAATGAAAGAGGCTCTAGAGGGGTCTGGACACATGCTCCCCCGGAAATTTTACATACTGTAGTGGCCATTTTAGCACTTTTTGAACAATTTTTAGGCAAATTTTGTTTAAATTTTTTGACCCTAATTCTGTGTGCATCACCAAATATGATGCATTTTGTTCGCATATTTTCGATTATGCGTGCTCAAGGCAAAAGGCTTATCGCTATTAGGTTCGAAATTGTGGAAAAATTGCATACATGAAAAACATTTTTGAAAATGGCTGGGGGAGGATGCATACTCCTCATCCTACTCCCCTGGCCATAAGCTACAAAAACCATCAAAAGAGTCTGGCATATTTCAGTCACTTGGCACCATTAATTTTGTTCTTTTTACTAAAAGACGAAGTCAAAAAAGGGGGGGGGGGCATGGCCCAATGCTGCCCCTAAATACGCTACTGGTCTCTCACCACTATACCAACCAGCCGATTTGGCTTCAGTATGATCAGGGGAAAATTTTGTCAAAGCTGTTTTGAAATAACAGCACGTACTGCACTTGCATAGTTGGGACACTTCACCTTAAAAACAAAGATTCGGTTTCAAAAGGGAGGATTTTGGCCCCTTAAAAACCCCCTGGGTGAGCCACTGGATTAAAGACTAAAGAGAGCCTAAAGCTTAGTTTTGAACTTGTGCCTAAAAAACTGACTTTGAAATTGACGTAGTTTTAATATATTCGTTTTTTTTGTTACAATTTTTTTACTCTACTGAATCCATAACAAATTTTTTCTTCACTCCGAAACCAATGGCCTACTCCATTTCCACGACAAGTTTCCTAAGAAATAGCCTACAGAAAAATCAATTTCACATATTTCTCAATACCTCAAGAGGGAAAGTTTTTATAAACATTGGAGTAATGCAAAAACATAGAAAAAAATTCGTTCTCATAGAAATGACTTTCACTCCTTTATTTTGTTTTGCCGAAAATAGTGACAAAAACTTCACTTTCACTCCTTTCTGTTTTGCCGAAACACGATGAAAGCATGACAGCAATCTTCTAGTTCATACGGAAAATATGTTTTGAGATACAAGCCTCTCGTCCTCTGGTCCAAATTAGAGCGCACAGTGCAGTTATTAAAAAAGTACACCTTAATTAACACTTGAGCATTCGCAATTTCATTGTTGCAGAAGCATAAAAAACTTTTGAATTATTTGTAGCGCAACAATGGAATCAAATCACTTATCAATATAAACCGATAAGCCAGACTGACACCTCAGTGCCAATAATTCAATGAAAAAAATGTCCCCCTTCCTTTTTATGTCTGGCTGCGCTGGTGCTTCACTACTTTTAAGTTGGCTGAAACGGCAACGTGGCGAAGCAACAGGAGCCCGGTTAATGTAATGACCATCATACTGATAGCTTTTGATTCAACTCCAATCCACGCCAGTACGTTTGTGCAGCAACACGTTTTTAACGCTAAGCTTTATTTTTTGGGTACGAAAAATTGTGTTAAAACTAGGGAACCACCAGCAGCTCCAGCCAGGGCCAGGAAATTGCACCTGCCTCGGCCGAAGCCAGGGTTTACAATGCTTCATATTAGGGATGTGCCGGATAGCAAATTTGCCGGATACCGGATATCCGGCAAATCTAACTTACTGGATATCCGGTATCCGGATAGTAGCACTAAGCAAAAATTAATATTTGGATGTTTCTTGTCCACGGCTCCACGCTGTCGTTTTACTCGACTAGCGAACCATGAAACTATTGCATGAGGACATGTGACACACAGGAAACTTTCAAAAGCGTTGAGTCATTAAGAATGGACTTCACTACTCTAAGTTGGCCGAATCCGCAACGCGGTCGAGCAGCAGGAGCTCAGTTGATATAATGACCATCTTATTGATCGCTTTTGATTCAACTACAATCCACAACACTACGTTTGTGTATCAACACGTTTTCAACGCTGGGCTTATTTTCGAGTAAGAAGAATCATGTTAAAAGTGTGGATTTTGGTGAAGAGTGCGCCGAAAATCGGACGCCAAGTCAGTAAGCCACCATAGGCGTCTAATCGGCCGGAGCAGGAACAGTGCTTCCTCAGGTCTAATACCGAAGGAGGCAACATATGTCCGGCCTCCGGGGTGTTTTCATTATTACATTAAAAGTTGACTGCAAGCACATTGCAACGTAGCTAAAACACTTCCAAAATGTAACAGCGCAAAATCTTAGCATTGTTTTCACGAAACTTTGCGCTCATGCTATATATCAGGGATGGTAAACCACCGACCCGCGGGGTCACTAAGTGACCCACTAGCAGATTTCAGTGACCCACTTGTAGTTTCGAAAACTGTACGAAAAAAACGTAACGAACATTTACGTAATGAAGAAAAGTTTATCTGCCTATGCTGCGGTATTGAAAACCTTTTATTTGCTGTTCACACCCAACAGCCTATTTGCGGAAAGTTGGGAATTTACGAGGTGAAGACCTTTTTTTTTTTGCTCTTCGCATAGATTTCGGCAGAATTTCAAACATCGAAAGGCGCGAAGACCATTTTTTTTAAATTTTTGCTTTCCTAGTCTTTCCTAGTTCAAGCCCCTCATCAATATCATTACATTCGTGACCCACTTTTTTTTGGTCTACAACGGTATATTTGACCCACCACGTAAAAAGGTTCATAATCCCTGCTATATATAAAGGGAGAGGAAAACCATTAAACATGTGGCCTGCGTCAGCGACGTGATTTTACGAGTAAAGCAATCGAGTTAACAATTACTACTCATTATGTTGATTTTTGCAGTTTTGCGCTTGTGAGCAATTTGTGACACCCATCGAAAGCAAACTTCAAAAAAGTTCAAATCGTCATTATACTCACGGTATCACACCAAAGCATTTAACGAGTGGCACAGCTCATCTCTGCGCCTGTGCAACACAATTTTGAACTCCGAAAAAAAAAAATAGCAAAGTCGCAACAGTGGCGAGCCTCCCACACCGATAGCGATGTTTTTAACCAATACGCTAAGCGGTCAGTAAAACGTAAGTTTGAATTTGAATTTTCACTTGCTTTGCACTATCATCAGAGCTACTAAAAAAAGGAAGGTTTATAGTTCATAAATACCATAAAATTGCTGCAAAAAAATCGATCCTGCCGTGAATCTGCAACGATGGGTGAATTGCATGAAACCTTTAACACAAACAGCCCATTGATAAACTAAGGACGTTGAATTAAAGACTTCAACTTACTTAGTGTTACAAAACCGCACAACATTTAAAAACAGAAGTACATCCATTACAATGCCACTGGTACCTTGAAACGTTGTTTTTTGAACGTAGAAAACAAAGTTTCTATAAAAATTCCCTCCCCCTTGCCGTTTGCCTTTGAAAAAAAATTGGCACGTATGTCGGCTGTGCATTGCGTTTGTTTTTTTTTTTCATTTTGAAGAAAAAACGAACGTGCAAGTTATAGGACAGAAGACAGGCTTTTAAACGTAAATTATTTGCACGGTCTTCACGAAAGACAACAATGGTGATCATCGAAATTATACCGTCTCGGTTTGATGCCGATTGATTACTGCCTTACTGCTACATCATTGAAGTGGCTTTCCTCATGACAAAACTCGCAGTGCCGAAAAAATAAACTTGTAAACTAAATTTAAATCCACTTGATATAAAAAATTACCAATACAGTCTAAGGTTTGGACTCAGTTCTACTTTTTGTAGAGTCCAAACAAAATTAAAGTTTTCAAACTTGCACCAAATTTTTTCACATAGATTGAAAAGGTAAATTATATTTTTTACCGAGTCTACTCCACGCAATTTTCCTGAACTTTGAAAATATTCGGTATCTGGCCGGATAGCGAAGTACTATCCGGCCGGATACAGGATATCTCAAAAAGCGTCGGATAGTGCCAGATACCGGATATATATCCGGTATCCGGCACATCCCTACTTCATATCGTGTCTAGACTACATAGCTAAGTAGGCTACTTGCGTCCTCCTCACTCTCAAGTAAATGCCGTTAATGGTGTTACATAATGCTTTCAGCCACATCATGCTTTCGCAATTGTTTTCAAAATGCTTTCGTAATTGTAGACGCTTTTCATTAGTGCATGACAAACCTCAAAAATGCCTAAAGCATACAAGTTCTTTATTTTTCTGCACTAAACGCATTTTTCATACAAAATAAATAAAATCTTCATGTAAAAATTAAGACATAACTTTTATATTCGTTGTATGAGACCACCCCAATTTTTAAAGGTGGGTTTTTGCCTCTGCCAGATATACTCCCAACATTCGAGTTGGGAGTTGTGCGAAGAATTGAGGAAGCGAAAGGTGGATGTATGTTATTTGCAGAAAGTGAGATGGAGAGGTGAAGGAGCTCGCTTTATTGGTGTCAAGGGAAGGAGGTACAAACTGTGGTGGTGCAGAAATGACGATAAAACCGGGGGCTTGGGTATATTGGTTAAAGATGAACTCTGTGAGAAGGTGGTAGAGGTCAGAAGCAGGTGTGACAAAGTTATGGGAATTGGATTAGTCTTTGGAGAAGAGGTGGTGAGAGTGATCTGTGCTTATGCACCACAGTGTGGAAAACCAGATTCAGAGAAAAAGTTATTTTATGAGGAAATGGCGCGTGAGTGGAGTATGGCGAATGCAAACGAAATGGTGTTGGGATTGGGAGATTTCAATGGCCATGTGGGGAAATGTGCAGAAGGATTTGAAGGTATACATGGAGGGTATGAAATAGGGAAAAGAAATGTTGAAGGAAGAATGTTACTAGATTTCTGCGTCCAAAAAGAGTTGTGTTGCAAATACGTGCTACAAGAGGAGAGATAAAAGGAAGGTGACTTATAGTTCAGGTGGAAATGATACAGAAATAGACTTTGTTCTAGTAAGAAAGGAAGAGAAACTATCTACGAGATGTGAAAGTTATCCCTGGGGAATTGCAGCACAGGTTGGTGGTGGTTGATGTGGAGGAACGCAAACTGAAGAAGTGAGTAAAGAAGAGTAAAAGGGTGAGATGGAGGGTATGGAAGCTGCAGGAAAAAGAGATCAAAGAGGAATTTAAACGAAGAGTAGTAGAATTAGTGGACACTGAAGCAGTGGATTTGTGGGAGTCCTACAAGAATTGTGTTTTAAAGGCTTGTGATGATTTGTGTGGAAAAACGAAAGGGAGAAGAGATCAGGGAAACACATGGTGGTGCAATGAGCAAGTAAAAGAAGCGATAGATCGGAAAAAGAACGCATTTAAAACATGGTGCAAGAATCGATCAGCGGAAAATAAAATTATAGAAAAGCAAGAAATCGGACAAGGAAAGTGGTTGCAAAAGCCATGAAGCAGGTGGCTGAAGAGGAGATGAAAGTGCTATATAACAAATCAAAAGATATTTTTAAGTTAGTGAAGTTCATGAGAAGGGATGGAAAGGACATAAATGATGGAGGTTGCATGAAGGATGAAGATGGGAGATTTGTGATTAGTGAAAAAGATCGTGGAAAGTTATGGAAGGATCATATGGAAGGATCATATGGATCATGAATGTGGAAAATGAATGGGATCAGATGGCAGAAGCAGATACGGTTGAAGGACCAGTTGAAGAAGTCACTTATGAGGAGTTGATTAAGGCTATGAATAAGATGAAATTGGGAAAAGCAGCTGGTCCCTCTGAAGTAAATATGGATATGATAATGGCGAGCGGAAAGTTTGGTGTTGGAGTACTAAAGAAACTGTGTCAGAGAGTTCTGGATGTAAAAGGTATGCTAGAGGAATGGAAAACAAGTGTTGTTGTTCCAATCTTTAAAGGAAAGGGAGATGTGATGGATTGTGGAGCATATAGAGGAGTAAAGCTGCTGGAGCATGCAATGAAGATAGTCGAGAGAGTGCTAGAGAAGAGAATAAGAGAATTAGTGAAGGTTGATGACATCCAATTTGGCTTTATGCCTGGGAAGGGTACAACTGATGCTTTGTCTATTTTGAGAAGGATGCAAGAGGAGTTTCGTGGAAAAGAGGAAAAGCTGTACATGTGTTTTGTGGACTTGGAAAAAGCGTTTGATAGGGTTCCCAGAAAAGTGATGAAATGGGCATTAAGAAAGAAAAGCTTGCCAGAAGTGTTGGTGAAAGCAGTAATGAGCTTGTATGAGGGCTCAAGGACGAAAGTCAGAGTTGGATCGGGTTTTTCGGAGGAATTCGGGGTAAGAGTTGGTGTGCATCAAGGTTCTGTGCTATCACCATTGATATTTGCTATTGTGGTTGATGCAGTGTTGGAACATGCAAGAGAGGGACTATTGAATGAAATTTTGTACGCGGATGATCTTGTGCTGATGAGCGAAAATTTGGAGGATCTAAGGGAGAGGTTCCAAAGGTGGAGAGATGCATTGGAAAGCAAGGGATTGAGAATAAATATTAGAAAGATTAAGATGATGGTGAGTGGTGCAGAAGGGGAGGTTATGCGTAGCACAGTGGATCCGTGTGGAATATGTGGGAAAAGAGTTGTCTAACGCGGTGTGGTGCACGCTCTGTAAGAAGTGGATTCATGCGAGATGCATCAAAATGAAAAAAGTATCTTGCAGTTTTGCACAACAGTTTGTATGTAGAAGATGTGAAGATATTGGAGACGGAAAGGAAGAACCAGTGGAGGTGTTGTGTGATGAAGTGGAGACTGTGAAGGGTTCTTGTTATCTTGGAGATAGGCTGAATGCTAGTGGTGGGTGTGAAACTGCAGTGACTGCAAGAGTAAGGACCGGATGGATGAAATTTAGAGAATGTGGAGAGTTGTTACTTGGGAGAAGGTTTTCTTTGAAAATGAAAGGGATGGTGTATCGTAGTTGCGTAAGATCAGCAATGTTACATGGAAGTGAGACATGGTGTTTGAGGGAAAATGAGATGGTAATTTTGAGAAGAACCGAAAGAGCTATGGTGAGATCAATGTGTGGAGTAAAATTAGTGGATAGAAAGAATACTGAGGAGCTGATGAAAATGCTGGGTCTGAAGGAAACTTTAGATAAAATGGCTAAAGCGAATGGAGTAAGATGGTATGGACATGTGGTTAGGAGGGATGATGATAGCATTTTGAAGAAGGCAATGATGTTTGAAGTGAATGAACCATGAAAGCGAGGACGGCCGAAGCAAACATGGAAGAAACAAGTCGAAGATAATATAAAGAAAATTGGGTTGAGGGTGGAGGAAGCTACAGATCGCGCAAGATGAAGAGAGGGAGTGGGAGTGATTGCTGAAGGAATGAGGTGTATCCGGCCACCTTCAGACACGAGGAAAAACCAGATTAAAACTGGATGATGATGATGATTTTGCACGTTAAAGGTCATCTTCCACGCCAGAATATACGATAAATAAATTTGAAAGTCAACGCTGGCCCCAGTCAATTTTTATGACCCCCCCAGCTGGGGCCAGACTGAGGCAAAAAGTGGCATCCCTAGCCAGGGCCGAGGCCCCGGTCGATCCCTAGTTACAACTACGGATTTTGATCAAAAATGTGCCAAAAATTGGACGCCAAGTCAGTTGGCCGCCATAGGCGTCTATTTGGCAGGAGCAGAGCAGTGCTTCCTCGGGTCTAATACCGAAGGTGGCAAAATATGTCTCACAGACGTGCAGTACCGACGTGTTTTTTATCAACAACTAGGTGAGCTTAACTACTGCTGTTAAAATGCCAGAAACATCGAACAAAGCCAAAGGTAGCAAATCTAACTCTTCGGAAAAGATTGTAAAGCTTACGCAAAGGCAGCTACAAGACTTGATTGAAACCGTGATATCGAAAGCTACCAAGCCACTCGAAGAAAAAATTAATAAACTTGAACTTGAATTAGATCAGCTGAGTGAAAGCCAAGATTTTTTATCTAAGAAACACAATGATCTAACCGAAGATTGCGACAGTTTAAAGCATACTAATAAATTGCAGAATAAAGACCTGCAACAATTGGCTAAAACTACTGCAAAGCTACAAAAATCTAAAAGTGAAAATCAGCTCAAAATTGAAGAGATTGAGCAGTATGACAGGCAGCAAAACCTGGAATTACAAGGAGTGCCATTTACAAAGAACGAAGATGTGACACAGATCACTCTTGACCTAATAAATAAACTGGAAGTCGATATAGATGAAGATATTTCTATTGTCCATCGACTTCTGGTCAAACAAAGATTTGGAAGAACAAGATTCGACTAGCCAGCCAACCATCCAACCATCATTGCGCATTTAGTTAGTCGCCAAAAGCGCAATGAGATCTATGCTAAATGTTTCAACGCAAAATCGATGGAAAAATTTCGTGTCCATGGGATGGTACATTTATTTGTACATGAAAATTTAACTCAAAGGCGCAAACGCCTATTTTGGCTTAGCAAGCAGAAGGCGAAGGAAGTTGGTTACAACTATTTTTGGACTCACAACGGGCAAATTTTCGTTCACGAAAATGAAGAAAGTGAGCAGATTTTTATTAGAACTGAAAGCGACTTGGATAAATTGTAGTAAGATTCTGCATGATGTAACAATTTTCTTGCTTAATGTTGCTCAGTCTAAATGGATCATGATGACCAACACTTTGATAATAGCACTTTTTGTAAATATATAACATTGGCCGACTTTGCCACCGAGATGGCTTCTGGCCCGACGAAATGCTCTCCTCTTTTCGTTCACTTGAATATTGTTAGCCTTGACAAACATTCTGGTGATTTAAAGCTATTCCTACACCGTTTTGCCAAAAAAGTTGAAGTGCTGTGTATCAGAGAAACCAGATTAACTGACAACAAAGTAAAACTTTGTGAGTTGCCTGGCTGTAACTTATACTACTGCAACTCTAACCCTAGCGCAGGTGGATCCGCTATTTATGTGAATGACAATATTAAATGTTAACCTTTATCCCAAACAAAAATTAAAGTAAATGGTTGTGAGGATGTTTGGGTTAAATTAACACTTGAAAATAATAACACTTTAATAGTGGGCTCCGCTTATAGGCACCCCAATAGCACAATTAGTTATTTAAAGCATTATTAAATCGTTCAAAACTAACCAAAAGTATTCAGTGTTGGGCGACTTAATTATTCAATATGATAAAATGGATACATCTAAACACATTGCTGATTATATTAATCACATTGATTGTATTGGCTGCTTGCAACTTAATAACAAACCGATAAGAATATGTACAACCTGTAGTTCCATCATCGAACATGCTTGTATTAACACCACATTTGCTAGTGAAGTATCCACTGTTATTCTGCAAGGGGATGTTTCTGATCATCTGCCTCTGTGTAAAATACTGTTGCGCCCCAATTATCAAAACATCGCAACCACCATATATTCGACGTATTACACAAGAAAGCATTGAAACCTTTTTAAGTGACTTGAATGATGCTTTACTTTCACCCGATATGTTACACAGTAATAATCTTAAAAAGCTTCTTAATTCAATTAGCCGTCTTAAAGGGCCACTGCACTCAAAATCCACAATTATATAACAATCAGAGAAAATTTTACTGAATTCATAGGTGTAAACATCGTCTTTCAGCTCCCCCGAGTTTTCGAGTAGTCCCCAAAAAAACCCAATATTTTGGAAACGATTCTGATTGGTTGAAAGTGTGATGACGTATGCGTATGTGTAGTCGCTTTGCTGGTAAGCTAGGACTGTACGAAGTTAGGCAGTGTTTCGCGGTTTGTTTGATCGAAGTCGAAGGTTTATTGAATAAGATTGACAAAAAAACATAGCAGGTGGATACTATGGTTACCTAAAAACAAGAAATTATTCAGTTAGCTGTGATTGCAATGTCTTTTTTTTCCGATATAAGCTGATGGAAGGAACCTACCTGACTTGAAAAGTGGGTCAGAATTGTTCAGTATCAAATAGCCAGTCTAACCAAGGTCTAACTTCTAATGATCTGGTAGAACTGTAGAATAATAGTTCTACAGAACTAGTCAGTGAAATTCAAAATCATTCAAAGTGTTTGAAGTGCGTTGTACAAGGTAGAAGTTGGCTAAAAGTTATCACAACAAATAGACCTATCCGTATCGACAGACCTGAAATAAACAGACCTACCGGTGCCAGTAATATTGGCAGATTGGGACCAAGGCTGTGATATAGGTCTATCAGTACAGTAAGAACTAGTAGGATATGACTAGTGTGTATACTGGTAGCCCCTAGGTAGTTTTTAAAGCTACCGATACCTTGGTAGCCTACCAGTAATCGTTTAAGAACCACCACTTTACCATAATTTTACTCTAAATCTTTAGGCTAACTGGTGGATGTACCAGTGTAAGCTGTTGCTTTTCTGATGAAGTTATACAGTATATACTGGTAATGTTTTGCTGGCCTGCACAGTGCTGGTTCGGGTGGGTTACCAGTACCAGAACATGACTGCCTGGGGTGGGCTAATCCTTTGCTTTTGTGTGGTGACACTAGACTACCTGAATAGGCTAGTGTCTAGAGAACCATAAATTTACAGTAATACAGTATTTTTGAAACCAGGACCATAGGCCTGATTCCATGATGTCATGTTTTTCTTTAGTGGGGGTAGAGCATCTTGCTCATACTTGTAGCATGCTTCTTAACAGCTTAAGGCGCCAAATTTACGTACCAGTCGCAGGGGTTCAATTCCCTTTATGGTTGCTATTTTATGAGAAGAACACTGGTAAGTTTACACTTTTTGTTTATTCAAAATTTTTTTCCCTCTTTTTTTACAACTCTTTTCTCTCTTTAACAACGGGGGACTTGAAGGCTAAGGTAGATATATAAGAAACAAAAAAAATAGCAACACTATCAGTAAGTTGATGACATGCAGTGTTCCCTCTAGGATTTTGACTAGTGCGAATTTGCCCAAATGATAAATTTATTGAAATATTTGCCCAAAGATTTCACTACTTTGAGGACCCTTTTTACAAATTTTTTGCATTAAATTTGCTTTTCCAAGATATAAGCTGCAGTCTTGCATTAAAATATTCAAGTTTTTTGGTCAAGTTTTTCAGTTTTGCATTTCATAATATTGCATCGAAGAAGAAGCAAGAAAGACTTGCAGAAGGTTTGTTGGGAGTGGGTATAATAATATGGAACTATGGCTCGTTAAGTTGGTCATTGAGAAAATGCCCAATGACCATACAGACTAACCGAGCTAAAATGTTTTTTAATTCATGGTATACTACACATTACCCAAATAGCCACAACATATTGCTTCACAACGTTTGAAGATCGCAAATCATAAAGCATTGTGTTGTGGCTGTTTTGGCTAATGTCTAATTTGTAATAAATCAATAATATAGATATTGCCTTTTCAATTGAAATTATGTGCTGTATGCAGTAGAGTACTTAGGGTGGGCTCCTATGCGTGCGCCCCCCTAGGCCTTTCTCAATACATGCTAAAAGCCTGTGTCACTCAGATACTAAAAAATTGTACCTTAATGTGGAAAACTGTCTTTGCGCTGTAGGCGCATGCAGGGGAAGGGGACACGTTCAGTCTATAATTTTACAAGCTAATAATGATTGCAGCCTCCTTTTACTTATTTTAGCCAAAAGTCTACATTTAGACATAAGCTGCAAAAGTCTACATTTAGACATAAGCTAAAATAATTTTGCATTGTCTAGAATGACTGCACTCACTGCATGTCCCTTTTCAATAGAGTGTACTAAAATGAGTGTTTTTTATGTGAAAACCGCAAAGATTCGTTGGCAGCTGGGGGCTACGCCCCCAGACCTCCTTAGCCTCCTGCGACTGGGCACTTTGCCCCTAGACCCCCAGTTGTGCCCCCCCCTTTTGCCAAATCCTGAGTGCTCCACTGCTTCATGCGCCCCCCATCATAAAATTTCTGCGTACGCCACTGGCTGTATGTGTGCATAGGTGTTACTGTTTTTCATTCCATAGTAGGTTTTATAAATGAAATTGCCTGGAGCTTGCAAACAAGTTTCACATTTTCTGCTGCTCAATTTATAATATTTTCATAAATCAGTTTGTACGCTAATTTTTAGCGTAATAGACGAGTACAGTAAATAATTATTTTTAAACCTATAGCATTTGTTTTTCTTTGCTACTCTACTGCATGGAAGTATTTAAAATTAAACCCCTAGAGTGGCATCATATATTAATTAGCTGATTAAAAATCATTGTTGAATTGTTGTAGATAATGACTTCACAAAACGATACAGGCACTGCAACACCAGATTTCGATGTAATGAGCACTGATGAGGAGTTTAAAAATGCACCGAGTAATGTGTCAGCATCCGTGCAGACGGAAATAAGCCATCCCTTGCTTGTTGATAATTCAACACAGACGAAAACCATTCGTCCTTTTCATGTTGAGGTTATCTGCAACGAAGAGCCAGCAATTACGTCCTCTCCAATTAAGCAGGTAGTTGCTGAATCTCCAGCGCATCAAAACATGTCATGGGAAAGCATTGATCTCAATGATGAATGTTTTCGACCATCAGCAAGCTCAGAAAGTAGTGAGTCCATCAGCACAGAAGATGACTAAGCAGCAGTAAACAATGGAAATTTTTTTTTTTGGACACAAATTCATTGTTTTTGAAAGCGAGTTAAAGAAGCTTATGCAAACATGCCACTACAGCCCATTTTGCACAGCCACAATTGCAAAAACCAAGAAAATTATTAAAGGTTCCTGCGTAACATATGAGTTGATTTGTAACAACCATCATACTTTATCGTGGAGCTCTCAACCAATCGTCAATAAAGTTCCACTTGGTAACCTGTTGCTTAATGCCGCTTCACTTGTCACAGGCAACACTTACACCACTGTGTCGGAAATTTTTCGGTGCTGCAGTATTCAGTGTTTTTGTGAAAGGACATTTTACAATATGCAGTCAGATTGCGTCTTTCCTGCAATCAACGAAATGTGACAAATCCATCAAAACCAAATTCTATTACGTAGGTATTTTCAGCATTCGCTTTTTTCTATAATGAAAATTAACATCATGTTTTGATATTTCACTTTACGTTGTTTGTCTCGTAGTGGCTAATGACATTGCACTGGTGTTGGAGGTAAAGGTTGAATTTTCAACGGCTCTACTCCGCTTCGACATATTTTGTGTGTGAAGCTATGTTTTCCATGCGCTAAGCCATTAAATTTGGCTTTGCTAACGTTTTACTCACTTCTACATAAAAAAGCTAGTGTAATAATGATTTGTTACTTTTTAGACTTTGCTGGGAAAACTGATCTTGCTGTTGCTGGTGATGGCAGATGCGATAGCCCTGGACATTCTGCCAGTTATTGCACGTATTTGCTAATGGACGTGGCAAAAAATGTAGTGGTGGCCTCGAACGTAGTCGCAGTTACTGAGGCCAAAAACAGCTATAACATGGAGAAAGGAGGGTTAATTACATGCCTCGAAAAGCTGAATGCAAGCCCTACTTCAATTTGATTATCTATTTAAATTCATATTTTCCCCTCATGTAATTTATTCTTGTCGGCTCAAATGGCCATATGTATTAAAGGTACAAACCTTAGAAGCCTGTGAAACGCCACAACCTGATTCGTTTCCAAATTGGGCCAAATCAAAGATCCATCGCTTAAGAGTAGTCAGCATCCAAACGGCTACTCTCAAGAAAAAGCCATAAAATTCACATGTTCTCTGTCTAGAAAGACGCGTAACGGGATTTTCCTATCTTTATGACGTAAGAAAGTGCCTTTTGAACAATCATAACATAGCGAATGTTGTTTGGATGCCGACGTCGCTGTCAATAAGCTAGCAACGGATAGACATCCTCAAATAAACTCGTTGATGAAAACGCAGTATCCAAGTGTCAGACATCAATATGATATTTAGCACTAGGCTAAATCAGTGACGAAACAATTAAACGCTGTGTGCAAAAGGAAAGAATGCGCGGACCTCCAGCCATGGGTTAAATCAATCGTCAATCATTTGTGGTGGTGTGCCCATACTTGTAACGGCAGTGTTGTGCAAATAAAGGTGTTTAATATCTGCTAAGCTTAATTCGAATGGAAAAGTTGACCTATTATCACATTTATTTCGCAGAAATTTATTTCGCAGGAACGTTGGGTTTCAATTCTTCGCCACATCGTAAATGTCCATGAATGGTCATGTGGAATTGAATATTTTCAGTGCGCTCATGATCCATGTGATGACGATGAATCTCGTAGCCGAGCTTGGCTACACGATGGATCAAATGCACACAAAGCACTCCAGAATGTGGTACTAAGCAAACGATTGCTTGAGGATTCGGAGAAGGTATAAGCTCTTATGTAATATAGTAAACTGTGAATAAGAATTTGCTTCGCATTTCAAGATTAATTCTTTGCTTATTTTTTTTTTTACATTATTTCTTGAGCGCAGTAACACAAAAATAAAAATCCTTATACTTGCACTATTACGTGTTACATATGTAGCTGGTAAGCAGAAATCATTCTCTGCGACTTTGGGTTTGGACAATACTGCTTCCGAAAGTTAACAGCGATGGCGATCTGTTGGCTGCAGTCTGCCTGATTTGATTGGCACGGGAATCGAACCATAGAAATCACTAATCCAACGTGGTGTCAGTGAGGCGTCTATACGTACACATATCTGAATTTGTAGCATCACCATTATTATATTATTATATATATAACGTTGTGTTCACGCAATTTTAATGCACAATTTTTGCATAGCCAACAGAATTCTTCCATACCAGAAACTTGGAAGTGCTTCATAATGTTATGCTAAAGTATGTTCCGAAAAGGATATACTTTAGCTACACCGGAATGGTAGCAAAAACAGCATTGGCTGTTATGGACCACAATTTTAATTGTGGTCGAGAACAATCTAAGACCTTGGATGGTGTCTTGCGTTGGAAAGTGCAGTGGTCCAAATCCAGCAAATCGTTTGTAGTCAAAAAAATTAATGAGAAAAAATCATTAACCTTTCTTGAAGATCTAGTGCAGGCCTCGGTTCAACAACTTAGAGATAGTAATTTATGAATTTTGGTTGCTCAATGTATTTCTTTAGTAAAAATGTTACGGTTAATTTTTTTTCAAAACCTGTTTTCTAAAACAAATTTAATTTTTTGGTACGATTGTAAAGTAGAATAATTCGTTGCACAATATGGTCATTATTTTGCACCAGACGGGATACGTTTCGACTATTAAATAAAGTCTCTTCAGTGGTGCTTAAAACTTCAAATCCATGAAGTAAATCCATCAACATACAATGCATTCTACCTAGCACCTTTAAAGGTTACTTCTATATCAAACTCAAGTTTTTGGCCCCAAACAACTATACCCAATGAAAGAGCATATAACCACTAACCCACAACCAAGCTCACGGTAGCCTAACTAGCCCACATCACTAGAAGCCCTTATGGCAACCCACTCATTTGCAGCTGCAGACGCGTTTCGACCTTGCTGAGGAATTTTTAGAGAAAGCATAGTGTAAGCGCCCTCTGACGTTGGCTGGCTTTGCAAGTGCTTGTCATGGTCCACATGCCTATCTGAATTCAGCAATTCGTTTAATGAAGATTGACTGTACTCATCAGCATGACGTCACAATCCTTGATTGTTTACAAGGAATCTGTGACATCATAATCCGGCCTGTATTATTTTCTTGAAGGTTTTTTTTCAAATTTTCTACCTTGAGCAGAACGAGTAGAGGCTTAGATTTGGAGCGTGTAGTTCTTTTGAAGGTTAGACTTTTTTTTTTTTTTTTTTCAGGAAGGTGGGAGGTTGCTATGCTGCACTGATGAGACCATAATAAGGTCGAAACGCGTCTGCAGCTGCAAATGAGTGGGTTGCCATAAGGGCTTCTAGTGATGTGGGCTAGTTAGGCTACCGTGAGCTTGGTTGTGGGTTAGTGGTTATATGCTCTTTCATTGGGTATAGTTGTTTGGGGCCAAAAACTTGAGTTTGATATAGAAGTAACCTTTAAAGGTGCTAGGTAGAATGCATTGTATGTTGATGGATTTACTTCATGGATTTGAAGTTTTAAGCACCACTGAAGAGACTTTATTTAATAGTCAAAATATGGTCATTGTATGGTTACTTTGTATGGCTATTGGCTGCTAGGTTAGATAATCTGTATTGTTGCATCTAGACTATAGTTGTGTTTATCTATTAATCGTCACTATCATTTATTGTAGACAATAATTCTGAAGAAGATCAATTCGCAATCCCTGAAAAGGCCGCAGCTTAAGATGGCAAGCATTGAAGCCCGATAAGCAAACCGCTGTCTTAAAACATGTTTCACGATTTCATCAGAAGCAATGTATTCATCATGACATTGCCACTGATTCTGAATGACCTGTTTTTATTATCGCTATTTTGACTATTTCATATTTTTTGCGTGATCTACTACCCATTTCCATCAGTTTGTCTTGCCTTCAGCTAGCATAATTAGTATTTTTATTTTATTTTGGTACTTTGCCTTATGTTGCTTAGCCAAAAACGCATTTCAAAACAAACAAATGGAGAATAGAACCTGTAACAATTTTTCAGAATTTTGTTCTACGAAGTATTATCAGCATTACCTAGGCCTAGCGCGCAATCTCTAATGCACGGCACGGGATAACCAGTGGCGAAACCATGAGGGAGCTGAAACCAGTGGCGTACGCAGGATTTTTCAATAGGGGGAAGGTTCAGTGACGTCACATCATGATGACGTAAAATACTACGTCATCACGATGTGACGTAACGAGCAGTGTCAATTTAGATTTTTAACGTTTATAATAACTTTTCATCAAACCGGGCCGTTATAGCGTTGTGTTAAAGATGTCGCTATCAATGCGGATTGCGGAAGATTTGGGGTTCAATTCTTAAGCCGGTCAAATCGGACACAGTGTAGCTAACAGCTCTAATATATCGATACACATTTCCAGCGGTTACTTGGCTGTGCCAGTGCATAGCACTGTTTCTTGGACTACATTAGTCTGTCAGTTGCAAATAGATGTCGGGAATTGTGCTACCGTAGTTTGGACAGAACCACAACTTTTTCCAGTAGTCTTGTATAGTAGTAAACCAGTATTTCATTAAGCTCAAACCAGCAACCTGCAAGGCTTTCTGCTTAGAACACCTGCTGAGTTTTGGAGCTCTTGAAATTTATACGATATTGGTTATCCTACCGGCAGTTATCTCAGTTGCCTAGCCAACACGTTATCGGTGTGGGAGGTCAAAGGTTCAAACCCCAGGTCGATCAAATCGGCAGTGTCGCCAACGGCTAACCACCGCTGCGACGTTTCCTTGGAGCTGTGTAGTCCAGGCGCTAAGCCACGGAGATGGGCCCCGCAACTCGTTACACGCTTCGGCATAATACCGCGAGTATAATGAAAATTTTATTTGATTAATTATCCTGTTTTGATGTCCAGTCGAAAGTTGATGCCTGCTTACGAGTTAGTTGCAGTTTTAGTGGTGAGAAGGAAATGTTACGTTTTGTTTCCTAGCAGTATGCTGTTACGTGTTACAGTCGGGCAAAAAATTTACATACTGTAAACTAGTGTAATACTGTAAATTAGTGTACCGTAATTATACGTACGTGAAATGTTATTTTCATATTGAGGGTGCATGATTTTCAGAACTACATGGTAGGGGTGAACCAAACCAAAAAAGTTTAAGAAGCACTGCTTCAAATGACAACTCATACAATGCAATGGCAGATGCAAGCAATTTTGGAGAAACTGGAACATCTTCACTGCATTTGATATAAAATTAAACAAATGCTAGAAGGTTCCGCATCACAAAAACAAATCAACAGTGTGGTTGGAAGTATAATTTCATTAAGCTTTACCTTTAGACTTCTAAAGCTGTCGAGTTCACCCCGAGAGAGAAAAACACGTGCACTCTTTAAGTCGTGCAATAAATTCATTTTCATGGACAAAGAAGTGGAGTTGGAACTTCTTGCCAAAGGTACAGTTTTTGATAAGCACTTCGTTAGACCATAAAAAATGTGTGGAACTGCCAACTTCTTTAAATGCAACGCTTTCAAGTCTTGTGTTGACCTTTCAGTTACTCTGCGCCTTCTAGTGTTTGAATCCTGAGAAGTGACTTGAAAATCTGATTCAAAAATGCTTGGCATATATTTTGTGAGAATCCATTAACAATTTTTTCTTGTTATAACCCTTATCCATTTGCTTCTTCAATATTCTTCTTTTGGAAATTTAAATAATGCTACTTTTTCAGAGCTTTTGTTTAATTAATAGCCAGAATGGCAAGAGGACACACAGTAAAAATTTACCATTGCAGAAGTTTAGACTAACCAGGAGCTGAAAGCAGTAAATGATTGAGGGTCGAATGCACCAACAGCGGATTAACTTTATCCTTGATTAGACTTAATCGCAGATAAGTTAATCCGTGAATAAAATTTAAGGAAAAATGGAATGCACCAACATATTTAATTCGGCGATTAAATTATCCTCAGATTAAGCAGATAATCCACTGATAATTTCAATTTTGCCGAGTCAAACTAGGCTAAACTGCTAGTTTTGTGTAAATTTTTGGAGGCTGCTACTGGTAGCCTAGCTCGTGGTTGTTTAAATGCAATGAACACAATGGATTGAGAATAAATTAATGTTTCGACTATAACAAAAGTCTCCTGAGACTTGCTTTGCACAGCCAATCCAGGCTAAACTCATTCCAGACAGTAAAGACTCTTTATTTGCATTGTTCATCCTAAAAATCTCGACTTCATTTCTTTTTTTAGACGGAGGTTTACTGGTGAGCGGCATGGAACAGTTTCACATTATTGGTTTTTTTTCACATTTTCTTTACGCAAAACTTTGCAGCAGCAAATGACAAAAACCAACTAAATTCAACAATTGACTGGATTTTTTACCTCTCCTCTTATCGCTTTGCCTTGTACTGTACTTGCGCTCGACAACATGAATCAAAAACAATGCGTACGATTGTTACAAAATCAATGTAATTAACTAGCATGGTTGTCTGTGCATAAAAACGTGGCTTCAGCTAGTCAGCATAAGGTTGCGTGTAATCGCTCAGCCGGTAAAACAATCTACTGAAGAAAAAGTGAAACAAAATGAGGTACCTAATTTATTAGACTCAAATCAAATACTTAAGCACGATAGATAGCTCATCAACAACGCAGGACTAGGCTACTTTTCAGTTAGGCTTTTGTACGTCGAAGTGGCAGCATTCCCCGCAAGGCTTTCCAGATTATGGTTCCACATTGACCATTGTGGGTCAGTAAAGACGCTATTGTTCATTCCAGATTGTGTTCTTGCAAAATAGTGACCAAAGCTACAGCTTTGATGCTTAGCCTAGCCTATTATCGAGGTAGTAATAAGTTAAACGAAATTCATATACTGTTTAATCCACCGAAACCCTACGATTAAATTTTAGCCTATTTAATCCACTGTTTAATCCGCTGTTGAACTTAATCGCGCTTAGTCCATACCAAATTCGAGTTCATCCTCAGATAATCCGTGGATAAGTTTAATCCGACAATTATCCATGTTGGTGCATTCGGCTTTAACTATGATATACATTATTAATGAAGTTTCTTGTCTGTTGCTTTATTCATGACAGATTCGGTCACGTAAATGACACCCCAATAACCTAAATCAAAGCATAGGCAGATAAGTAGACAGTTCTTTCCCAATCACGTTTCTACAGTCTATCAACTCTAAGTGCTGCCTATTTACAACTTTCTGAGTTGTACACTGGTAGGCTATACTCCTTCTATGAAACCAGCATGCAATGCTGGTTTAGACTTGCAGAACCCTTATTAAGACTTGCATAATCCGTTTAGACTTGCATAATCCTTATTTTTGGGTGGCTGCTAACTCAAAGAGCGCAAGCTTACTTCGCAGTCTCCCTCAGTCACTGTTGAATTTTCCGTTCAATATAATTTGAAACTAACCTCAGTTATTTATAAATTAAATTGCCAAAACGTTACTAGCGGCAAGCACTGCATAAATCCCTAAAAGAAAATTAGACCATCGTACATGCTAGCCTTCTTTCAGTTTTCTAGTCTGAGAAATTGAGTGTAATCATGTCACCAGTGACAGTATAATTTCAAGACTACCGGTATGGATAGGCTTACAAATGTTCCAGAAGTAGCTAGCACAGTTTTGTAAACAAAGCAGACCTAGAACTTTTTGTAACCCAGTCCAAGCCCAACCAGTAATTGATGCTAATAAGTTTTTACTGCCTTGTGCCTAGTCTAATTTTTTCATCAATTGGACAGCTAATCTGGATGATAATGATGCTGTTTGGTCTAAACCAGTGGTTCTCAATCTTTTATATTCAGCAACCCACTTTGCAATCCGACATAACCAAACTACCCACTTTGCAATCCGCCATGTCCAAATTCTGCCCAAAATCAAGTGAAAAGCAAAAAGGTCATCACGTCCGCAGATGTCCAAATCCAAGACCTCGGCGTTTGTGCTTAATTCCGAACTTTAACCCCTCCTGATAAACGCTTGGCCCCCACAAGGTGACTGCTCTGCCGCCAGCACTGTTTCCACCAAAAATCAAGTGAAATTCCACCCAAAATCAAGCGAAGAGCAAAAAAAAGGTCAGCACGTCTGCAGATGTCCAAATCGCGGTACACGACAACTGACCGCCGCAAACTGACCGCCAAAAACGCGTAATTTATTAACAAGAATTTTCGCCTCGTGAACAAATCTTAAACGAACATAACCCGTCCCTAACTGGACCTAAGCCTAACAGAACCAAACCAAGGCCAAACCTAACCTCAACCGAACCTTACCCTGACCACATCTAATCCCAACCGAACCTTACTCAGTCAACCGAATTTAACTCTAACCTACCGAACCTAACCCTAAACGAACAAATTAACCGAACCTAACTCTAACTAACCGAACTTAACTCTAACTAACCGAACTTAACTCTACCTAACCAAACCTAACCTAACCCTGACCAAACCTACTCCCCGCTGTGAGCCTGTTTTCAAGCCTTGTGAAATTATTCAGCGCACGAGGCATTTTCGCTACGATATAGCACACGGAGCTGTTTTTCGCGGTCAGTTGTCGTGGCGGTCAGTTGTCCGTGTTCGCCAAATCATGAGCCCCAGGTAGAGAACCACTGGTTTATGACCTATCGTGAGCTGTTGTGTTCCAATACTTCAAATTACCCACCTGAAATCCTCAAATTCCCCCTTGTGGGTAATTATCAAAACTGTTTTCATCAAGAGAAGGCACAAGTAATGTAGTTGTGCCCTCCTTGCTTAACAAGTATGACGGTTTCACAAGCAGACCTTCTGCTGTCGTTCTGTTGTTGTAGCCCTTCTGTTGTCCACCTGAAAAAGGAAAATCGCTCAAGTGAGCAATCATGGAGTATCGCACAAACAAACTTCAACATAGTTTGAAGAATCAAGGCGTCAAAATTTGGAACGACTTACCCATGGATACACAAAATTTACCAAAAATGCAATTCAAACGAAACTTGAAATTACATTTGCTACAATTTTATGAAAAAACGGGAAAGAGTTGATCTCCATTATAAGCCTTCGTCTCCTGATAATATTAAATACTGCTGTTTTAAGTTTTTGCATCACATTTTTTTTGGTGACGTTGAGGGTGATCGCTTGGTTCGAAGACCACTGTGGTCCTTTCACGACATCCTAGTCGCTAACCCAGTGTATTTTTATTTTGTCGCTTCACTTTTTCTGCATTATCATTTGACATGGTTGGAGGCAAATACAAACTTGTTGACTTGACTTCTACTTTTTGTGGAGAGTCTACACAAAATTGAAGTTTTCAAACATGCACCAAATCATTTCACATAGATAAAAAAGGTAAATTTATTTTTACCGAGTCTACCCTACACAATTTTCCTGAACTTTAAAAAAATCCAGTATCCGGCTGGATAGATAAGTATATACAATCCAGCCGGATACCGGATACCTCAAAAAAGCGCCAGATAGTGCCAAATACCGCAAATAATACTGTATGTGGTATCCAGTATCCATATGCATATATGCATATAATATCCGGTATCCATCCCTAATCTGTTCCTTGTAAGGCTATCATAAATTGCAGCATGACATAAACAAAAAAGGACAAATAAACAGTGGAAAAAAGCTTACATTGATTACTATTAACAACAGCACATCAGTGCATAAATCATGCCTGCAGCACAACCAAATGATACGAACCTTCAATTGTATGAAAACCCAAGATCACAAAGTAGGTGGCAGTGCAACTCCAATTCACATTTCAATGGCATGTAAAGTGTCCATTTTTCACAGCTTTTCAACTTTCCGGAAAACAGGAAATTTAAAAAAATTTGCTGGTAATCTTGGGATCTTAAAACTTTTCACAATTCAGGATACCTGTGGAATTTTTTCCAGGGAAAACTTTCAGTGCTCAATTATCACAGCATCTTTTCTAACTTTTTAAATCTTAGACGAATTATTCCTAACTTCTCTGCCTTCCACTTTTACCTTCATCATCACCATCTTTCTACACAATCATACCATTTAAATTCAGAGTATTCATATTTTCTATCTCAAGCTATCACTCGTTCACTGATCTTGCAGTGTTACATGTGACCACCGGGCACTGGCACAGCCAGAAATAAAAGAAAATAGGAGCAATTCGTTTTTTCATTGAATTACTGAGGTTTTGGTCAGGCCTATTAAGTTTCATTGAAGAATAAATGATTTGATCCCACTGTTGCGCCACAGTAATTCAAAAGTTTTTTGCCTCTACAAGAATGGAACTGATACTGCTCAAGTGTTAAGGTACAATTTTTTTAATCACGGGAAGTGTTCAGGGCAGTCAGATCAACGCAATGGCTATTCAATATGACCTTATTACATCCCAAGTTCATTTGCAAAGATTATGATCAAATCGATCATTTAACAAATTATTCTCCCTCCCTTTGCTTTTCTGCTGACTTGACCAATAACCATGCTCAGGTTAAAAAATATTTTAAATGAAGACTTTATTGTTTAATATTTAGTTTGATCTGTATTTTAAAAGGGGGGACTGATTCCCTAATCCCACCTGGCTTTGCCAGAGCACGTCACAGCTAATGAGCTGATTTTAATTTCATTGCCAGTTCTTAGTGGTGAAAAAACACTGCACTAGTCACAATACCACCAAGCTTCAACATTTTTTTTCTTTTTACACGATATCAAGAACTCGGGCTAAACTCATCTTCAGCGACTCTCAAACGGTTTTTACCCAACAGCCATAGCCATGTACAGGGTGACCCAAAAAAAACGGAACCCAATTCTAATTATTCTAAATACACGGGTTCCGTTTTTTTTGGGTCACCCTGTATAAGCATACATGAAAGTGTATTAAAAATGCTAAAAATTCAACAGACAAGACGCTACAAAATGGTCAAAAGCCATGCAAATAAAAATACCTTTTCATCTTCATAGCGAGGAGCAACACCAACTCCTGAAGATAAGGTTCGACTGCCATTCAAAAAATATTGATGCTGAAATATAAAACTGCATTTAAAAAATAAAGGATCAAAAGCTTTGTTCAATTACGCTAAACATAATGTTTTAACGTTGAGCCACTATGAACTGAAATGTAAACAATTTTGGTCTGGCCGAAAAAAACAGTTAGTTTTTGCAACACTGGAATACAAAAGTTGTAACAGATCTAACAAAACAAAGAGTTGGAAAAAATGTGGCCGTTCAGAGAGCATTTTCAAGAACCTTAGTAACAACCAATTGTGGCAAAAACAAGGACCTTCAAAACTGCTTTTCATGCTTGTGACACAAGAAGCAGAATACGTAATTGCTGCAAACTATCCTAAAAAGGAAAATTTAAAAACAAAATTGATTAGATATTCAAGGCTTTTATATGATCACAATTATGGAATTATTACCGTTACTAGTTGTTATTTATCTACTCGAGCGAAAGTGACCAATGTGTATCAACAAGTTCGTTTAGGAGCTGCCCACCAAATGTTTACCACTTTAAGATGAGGGAACATTCCCTATAAAGTGCTTTATAACGAGGGATGTCATTATACTTGTAACCAACGGCACAAGTAACTTGGCAGCTTGTTCTCCACACAGTCGTTTTAATGCACAGTCTTTGGTAGGGATGGGCAATGCAGAGGAATCTATCATTCAAAATAGCTAAATCGAATCAAAACTACAGGTCTTAATTCGCAATTCCCACACAATATCATAAAGCATGCATTTAATACTACTATAACTCTACAATACCAGCATAAACAAAAAGTTTATAACACTACAACACATTTCGACTTCGTACATGCTCGCCCATCATCCAAAATCTCAATTTAGTAGCAGTTAAACCTGCTCTTTTTGAAAGCAAATGTGGCGGGCACACAAGATATTAAAACGTAACAAAGCATCTATATATGCACAATAAGGAATTTTAACAGTTTGGGATTAAAATCGTTCGAATTTGGTAATTTATATTGCTTATCTCCAGTCTTTGGCTTGACTACATCTGAAATTGAAACCACAGTCAACTGTTAACGATGCAGACATGATACTTGGCCATATGAGCAGTTACCACAAACCGCTGCCACACATTTTACTATCTTAACTGCAATCATTTATTTCAACTGAATACATTTTACAATATTCTCAAGTTTACTTCCATGAGTAGGCTACTGGTATATCATTTCTGCATCAGACAACTAATAAAGTTTGAAAATAAAAGTTAAGCTAAACATACCGCTCATTGAGAACAGAAAGGGTCTAAGTTACATTTTTCGGAATTTCACTTTTTTGAGTTTGTTTAGACAGTGGACTCAGCCCTATATGATGACTAATTCAGATTGACTCTAACTGCTTTACAATTTCAGATGGACATAGACCCAGTATTTCTCAAGGAATTTTGTATTAAAAGAACCTACGTCCAAAACTTGGACATAGCACTTATCAACATTTTTATGTTGTGGACACAGCTCCTTTAATTTGGACATAGGACTAAATTTGATTTTGAAATTATGGACATAGTTTCTAATTGCACTTGCATATTATTACTTCAGAAGCAATTTCAGGTTTTTCATATATCTTCAATGTATGTCTTCAATGCATTATGTTGTCCCAGGCTGATAAAAGACCAGCCAACAACCCATCCAGTGCAGCCACACGAAATGTGTCTCGTGTTGGAGACAGGACCGCATGCTCCCTGAATTTTTATTTGTGCAAGTTAGAGTCGGTGCTATAGTTGTAAAAACACTCATGGGGGGATGGTAAAACTTTTCACCCAGATGAAGGAGGGATGTCATCATACTTGTAAGGGAATGGTTTAAGCGAAAATGTCTCATGGGGTATGGTGTTGCTTTCCGGGGGGATGGTGTTGTTTTCCGCGGGGATGGCATCCCCCCTCAACTCGAGTACTGGTTAGAGTTAAAATAATAAGTTTTGAGCTTTTGGTTTCCAATTTTTCGAGTTAAGCTATTTTGGATCCAGTACTGCAAGTAGGGATTGACCGGGGCTCCAGCCCCAGCAAGGGAATGCCACTTTCTGCCCCAGTCTGGCCCTGGCAGGGAGGTCAAAAAATTGGCCAGGAGTGAATTTCAAATTTATTTACCATGTATTGCGGCGTATAAGACGACCTTTAAAGTGAAAAAACCCACTCTTAAAAATACTGATGATTTGTCAACCGACCAGCTAGTGTAGTGGTAATAACATCACTTCTGGTGTCAGAAGTTTGTGGTTCAAATCTCAGGTCGATCAAATTGGACTCAGTGTTGCCAACAGCTTGCCTCTGCTACAACATTCTTTTGAGTGTCAAAGCTGTGTTGTGCTGGTGCTAAGCCACGAAGGTGGACCCCACAAACTCGTAACACACTTCAGTATGATATAATACTGCCAGTATAATAATGATTTTGAATAGCAGCGCAAGCAAACTTCTTATTTTTTGCATTTAGATCATTAAGAATTATTATTAAGTGTGGTAGTGTAGTAAGAATGAGTGAGCCTTCTGCAGGTGGAACAAGAAGTTAAAATTATACACAATTCCAAACTTATCCATTGGAGGTTATGTTTATGTGCAAGCTACTTATTTTGATAGAAAGGATGAAAAAGCTCTATATTCATCCAGCTTACCTTTTAAGCAGCAGTCTATAGTACCAGGAAAAGTACTAGCTATTTAATCCAATTCAGCTAAAGTATATTTTGACTTTGATAAAACAACAGCATCAATATGTAACCTAACTCAGATAAGATGAAATAAGTTCTGTATATACCAGCGCAAATTTTGTTCAAGGCAAAAAAAATAGTTGAGTGTTGAGGATTGTAGATTTTCAGTGTATTATTAAACTGAACAGACTGCAGCTAGTTTTAAATACACTTCATTTTTCTATTGTAATGTGCATTGTCTGTATACCAGAAATAGAAGAACCAACTTCAAGGCTATTTAAGAAAAACGATGCAAAAACTTCAGTTCACATAGATTAAAATGTTTTACCTGCTGTGATTTTGCATTACTATTTTAAACACTTGAATAATGTTGGTGTTCTTGCTAGTCACTGTGCATTCTTAGCTATAAAGATAGAACTATATAATTTAGCATTTAAGATCGTAAAGTTGCAAAAAAATGCAAATATCTCAGAGAGACAAAACCAGCCATAAAGTTCGAATCAATGCAAATAAATTAAACCATGTGGAATTGTTTTTCAAAATTGTGCGGAAGTTGGTTCTCTATTTCCTTCAAAGCAATACAGCCACAATAATAAGTATATTGCATCATATCCAAATATTTGCAACAATTGAGGTGTTTTCGTTTATTTCATTTCAGCTTGTTGATACAAAGTTAGATGCAGTAAGCATACATAATTATTATTTTGTACGATTAGTATTGAGTTGAAATCATCGTTCAGCAAACGAGCAAAGAATCAGAACTGAATTTTCAGATGTTGAGGAAGATTTTCAAAAAGCATGACTTGAAAAATTATCAAGGGTCAATGCAAAATTTACACTTCTACAGCATTACTGAGCAGAGCTTCACTAAGGTGATATCTCAAACAATGCAGTGAGTTCAATTCAACACTCGATTATGACATGGCGCACTCGGTGCATGAAGAAAAAATCTTTTCCCAGTCAGCAATCGCTCTTGTTTGAATATTGCATTACTTCATATTATTAAGTTTATTGCTTTTAAAGTCATTTCAAGTGCTTTTGCAATGTCCAATAATATCTTGCAACAATATGCTCAGAAAAGTATAAAAAAGCATGGACGTATTGCCATGTAGTAAGAAAGAAAGCTGTTTGCAGATCTGGTCAGTAACCATAATGCCTGTCAGGCCTCATCAGCAGCTTACTATACGTCAGTTTTTTTATGGTGTTGCCATTATAAGAGCAGCAAATAATTTTTTGATGATTTTATGTTCAAACAATTCTAATTATAAAAGGTGCTATATCCCTAATGCTGCCTTGGTACATGCCTATGTCCAAATTCTCAAAAAAAAATATTTTTTGCAGTGAAAATAAGAAGGGCCTAAGTCTTTTAGGGGGGTAAAAATGTATATCCTCCCCCTTTGGGAGAGGTCTTGTTTATCATGTAAGCTAAGTTAACTGTGATCAACAAAATATGTAACATATAAGCAGGTTTCATTTAAAATGTATTAGTTATGGCATATCAAAATCTTTAATTGCATTTTTCTTAAAACTACAAAAATGGACTTACACTCTTTCCAATCTCAATGAGCAATACACTCACACATTTTATACCCTACTGTAACTGCACCATTATTGTATGCCATTATATTGTAGTAAATAATGGTGCAGACAGAGTAAGGTATGAAATGTGTTTGAGTGTAACCTGCAACACAACAAACAACTTTTGAGTGGGTTTAAACCAATCTAAATTATCGTTAAGATGACATTTAAGCTTCCATGCCAGTGTGATATGCTACCAACATACAGCAATTAGTGGTCGGTATATAATAAAGACTTTTGAAAAAATAACTGCCTATCAGCATAGAAGTCTTTACTAAAAAAAAAGTAGGCAATCTAAAACAAAAAAAGCACATAAAAGGAATTTCCCCATTGATAAGTAGGTAGAAACGTGGCTGGCAACTCTTGAGCAAGCTTGCTCTAGCAACTCTCGTCGCTTTCTTGCATAAGATGAATAAGCATGCAAACTAAAAGTAAAAAAAAAACTTTCTGGAAAGCCAAAATCTTTTCAGAAATGTATTTTTCTGGTCTACGACAGTTGGGTGCAAGCTCATTTTTTGCAGCATTATAACCATGTAAAAGCATTTTTACAGAATGCTTTTTTAAATTGATGCAAATCATTTTCAGTTTGTACTGATCTTTTCGCAATTTTAATTTACCAAGTTACCCTGAATTAAGAGATGTGTATTTATGGTAACGTTATAAAAAAAGCTGAAACGAAGTCAAGGTCAAGTTAGCGATAGATGAAGACTCTTTTTCATGATCAAATGACTAGTATATGAGAAAGAATGTAAGAGTTCTAGATTTAAAAGTAAAATGCTAATGCAGGGTTTACATATAGCCACGATCCCAAAGTTGCGTTACGATTCATCAAATCGTGATGACACTGAGAGGTCGCAGAATGAAATCACAATCATCTTGAGAAAACTTGATCAAATCTTGACAATCGAGGACAATTTTTTAAATTTTGAAAATTTGTCCACAATCATGACGATTTACTTTTGATTCTTGATGGGTTGTGGGAGTTGTAGTAGACCTTAGCTCAACTTAGAGAGGCGTAACAAACCTTCGAAAGGTATCGCAGAAAAACTTGCTGACATTCCGATTACGTTTTGTCAAGGAATACTACGTTTAACTACGCTAACATCAAGTTTAACTACACAACAATACAACAATAATTATTAATCACGGTTTATAGCAAGTTTCAACACGATTATCCTGAGTCTCCAATGCATTTTCATAAATTGTGTCACAATTACCACGGTAGTGCCATGAAGAATAGGTAGCTCCGAATCATGGAAGATCTGTGAATCAGACATATGACCCATGCCACTAAATTCAATCCATATGAACTTGTAATCTGCGTCTACCAACGCCAGCAAAGGGATGGAAAAAAATCCCTTATAGTTGTGGAATAATCTACCAGAGCGTGCTGGTGTTTTGATAGCTATATGTTTTCCATCTGAAGTTCCTATTGCGTGTGGCACATTTCATTTCCTCTCAAACTGTTCAGCAATTGCTTTCCACTCTTCACTAGTGACAGGACAACTGATGACTTCATCTTTGTAAGCCCGAACAATCGCTCTGCATATTTCAGGAACAATGCGACAAATTGATCAGCAACTACATCTAAAGGCATAGGAAAGGGAGGGATAATTATCGCCGGAGGCTAGATGTCTTAAAGCTAGGGCCAATTTCAACCCAAGTGATAGGGGTTTGCGGTATCTGCTCTTTGGCTCCATTGTGCTAGACATGATTCTACAGAGAATTTCGTCAAATAAATCCAGAGAAATCCTCAAATAGTTTTTGTATGTTGTAACATCTTCATGCCTTAGTTCCCTGTTAATAAGTGTTGAGTAATGACCAATCTGGTTTCTTTGATTCACACTTAATCATGATTTTACCCAACCAGATCGCTGTCATTTTTTTCTTCGTGTGATATGCGCTCTCTTTTTTATAGACTTGCTTCTTTCAAAAATTGTTGATATTTCAGTTCACCATTTCTCACAGAAACTATATATTTATACATCAAAATCGCAAAAAACCTGTCTTCCTCATTATTGGGGTACATCTTCCATTCACAGGATAAAAAATGAGATGTGAAAGCTTGAATCTATGGTAGTTGAAACGTAACGCACCCTTATGCTACTACATTATTGTCAAACTGCGTGCTAGTTCGTAGCAGATGCTCTTACGAATTCCAAACAAAACGTAAAAGAACTTGAAAAAGCTTATTGGGTCGTGGCCAGTATCGTAATAGTCCATGCTTTACATTTTGTATTGAAACACAACAAATCGCATATCAATTATAAGCAAACGCAGTAGCAAAAATTTTTTGATGAAAAATCGTGATTGATTGTTCACGATTTCTTAGAATTGTGAAGGTCGTGGCTATGTAAACCCTGCATAACAGCTCAGATGGCTGAGTGGTAAGAGCGTCCGCTTCGGGAGCTGTAGACTCTGGTTTGATTCCAAGTTGAGTCAAACCAATGACTTTAAAATTGGTATTCACAGCTTCTCCGCTTGACGCTCAGCATAGAAGGAACAGTGTGGACAACAAGCCGGAAAATTTACTAGTTGTGCTGTTGGGAAAGGCACTTAACAGGATTACCCCATCTTGGTGTGGTAGACAGATGGCCGGCAACTCCTAAGCGAGCTTGTTATAGCATTATGATCGCTTTCTCGTGATAGGATAAATAAGCAACAAATATAATAAATGCCAACGCATTACAGGGGAGTAAAATGAAAAGAATTTGAAATGGAATTATGTCTAAAAGAATAAAAGAAATAATGTGTCGGCTGTTATTTGCACAGAAAAATTATGATCTATTGCTTTCGAGATTGACTGCATTTCTAAAATCAAGTTGTTTTTTTCAACGAAATATCTAAATCAAGTTTGGAATTCAATGAATACGGGACGAAAATAGCTGAAGGAAGGAAAGCAAAGCCACTGTAAATCTCAAAACTGGACGTTTCGACAACATAGATTCAGCTGTCATCATCAGCAGAATATGCAAGGCAGCACAAAACTGCAAGTTTTGTTGTACTACTTACTGATGATAACAGCTGAATCTATGTTGTCAAAACGTACAGTTTCGAGATTAACTGTGGCTTTCCTTTTTCTCCCTAAATCAAGTTGTTTTTTCTAACGAATTATGTAAATTAAAACTTGAGAAAAGATCAATACAAACTGCAAATAATTAATTTGCATCAATTTAAAAATGTATTCCGTAAAAAAATGCTTTTACATAAATAAAAAGTTACACAAAAATGCGCTGGGAATGCATGATGCATTTCGCACCCAAATGTTGGGTTTTAATATTTTACAGCCCGCATTATCACTACCATCACTGCTATAACCTAATATGATAATTTACATTTATAAACTTCACACACACTTACTTTGTTACACAAGTGGTTTAGAAACTGATGCCTCCGAGTAAGTCTTAAATAGAACATTACTGAAACACAAGTCTACAAATGGCCTAACATAAAACAAGATCAAGTTATTCAACTTGCCACCATATGTATGTACAAATCATGTCTTGTTCCATAATTACAACATAATCAACGCCGGTTATATTCTAGCACAAGAATGAAGTGTGTATTATTGTTCAGATGATGGTAACAATATTTCAAAACGAAATTTTATCATATCATAAGAACCAACTTCGACAGAGATAAATGACAGCAAAATACTTCCACACATACCGTATTCTACGAACCATAAAGCGCACTCCAAATCCTTTTTTTTCTCAAAAATTGATCATGCACCTTGTATGCCAGAGTGCCTAATGTATGGATCAGGTAGTGCTTTATGCCTCATTACCTGCACTCAAAACCACTACCAGTACTAATAAGCTTTACACTCCTTAAAAACCACTGCGTCTTATAGCCCAGAGCGCCTTATGTATGCAAATAAACGAATCACAGCAATTTATTGACAGTGCGCCTCATGGTCCGCAAAATACAGGACCGTACAACAAAGCAAAATCTTCCATATCTTCATTTCAAACCATTAAAAACTTTACATTATGCACAGGTCAATAAAACTGTTCTTGCAAAGCTTTCACCGGGGACAAACCCTATTTTGTGGTGTGATTTTGTTGAAGAATGCAAACTGAAGTCATCCTAGCAAATGCAAATTGCAAAAGATTAATCTCATCAGTGATTGGCAATTACGCTTGGTCAATAATGCTCTAAGGTAACCCAAAGTAACTTAATAGGGACTATCATAAATCTCAATTGCCATTGATGCGAAATGTGCTACTCCACATGTGTTAGGCTAATTCCACGTTAACAAGCACAATATGGACTACCACCAAGTTAATAAAATATTTTTGATATGGCAGTAGTTCGTCGAACAATTGGACTATCAGGATATTAATGTACACACTAGAGAGACATTTACAGCTGCCCAAAAATTGAAATTAATTGTAAAATAATCACCAAACTAAAACTTAGGCATTACTCATCAACATAAAATGGTAACAACTTGTCATTTAAGTGTTTTGCATTTGTTACAATAGCAATGCGTGATTTGACAATATAAACTACAGTAAAAAGTTTACATCACTTCATATTAACTTGTTGTTGGTTGCATTTATGGCGTAACAGTCTTTTAATCTTTGTATTCTGGAGATCGTGAATAGCTACGATTTCCGTCTCGGGAGCGAGATCTAGAGCGAGAGCGACGAGGGCTTCTTGATCTGGAACGACTGAGTGAGCCAGATCGTTCTTCAATGATGCGAATCTTGCGACCACACAGCTCCGAGTTATCCAACTTGTCAATTGCGCTTTTCATGTCATCATAAGTAGCAAAGTCAACAATGCCTTCATTGCGGACTTTCTGATGAGCTTCTGCATACGTCACTTCACCACCTTCACGTAAATAATCTTTTAAATCTTGCCAACTGCATCGACTAGAAAGATTCTCAACAATAACACGATATTTTGTATTTGAGGGAGGTGGAAACCTGCGAGATCGACCTCCACCACTACCATAGCGATCATCCCGACCCCGATTATAAGAGTAGCTACCACCATAATCACGATCCCGACTATATCCTCCACCACCTCCACCATATCTTCCTCCTCCACCACCACCACCACCATAGCTTCTTCCTCCACCATATCCACCACCACCTCCTCCTCCATATCCTGATCGATCTCTACGAACGCCTTTAGCAAGCTCAACTGTAACACGTTGCCCACAAAGATTTTGGTTGTTCAACTCATATACTGCATCATCCGCATCACGGCTATCTTCAAATTCTACAAACCCATAGCCAGTCTTCAAATTGATTTCAAGAATTCGACCAAATCCTTCAAAAAATCGCTCAACATCACTTTCAGATGCTCGGTTACTAAGATGACCAATAAAGACACGGCAGCTAGACATCAGTTTCAACTAAGGATTCCTTTTGTTATTCAAAAATAATGAAAGCTGAAATTGAGTTAAACAAACCAAAAAAGAAAATAATGTTGACATTCACTGAATGTTTAAATAGTAGCCGTAATCAGATACTGATTCGATTGAAACATACATAGCCATACCGGCACTTTGACAAAAAAATGAATTGCTTCAAAACAATCAAATATATAGTTACTGGGAACCACGTTAATGTCATTTATCAATGCAAGTGCATGCGTATGCAATTAGCACTACTTTACATTGCATAAGCTCTTACCCTTAAACCAAAGGAAAGTTTTAAAAATCGAAATGGATGGAAGACAGAAAGGCCATAAAACTGGAACTTTTAAGAGGAACCAGAATCATGGAAATCCGGAGGAAAACTGGAAAGACCACAGTGAAGTGACTGCAAGGATTCCATTCTGATATTCTAATTTAACATATCAGGAGGGAATGGAAGCTAAGGACGGAAGGAAGAAAGGACCATAAGGATAAGCTATACATGCCAATGCAGGAAACAAAACCAAAAATTGGTGCAAAGTTTTACAAGGATGAACCATTGGCTTGTCGACACACAATTAAAATGTCTTGTACGAAGTTAGCTCATAAATAGATTTCCATTCAGAGTCATAAACTGAAAATAAAACTGATATCACTATATGACAAATCACTAGTATTTTTATGAGTATATCTACACATTATAAATTTTATGGATGGGCTATGTTTAAAGCAAATACTGCCACATTGGTGCCGACTTACTCTTAAGACATGGGGAGGTTTTGTGCAAGCACAAGCAAAGTAACAAAGATCACGAAAAATATGCATTACTGTGCTGCTTACCCCGAAGAATGCATGGGTTTTTGAGACGCATTAAACTTTAGCTTGCAAATGCATTGAGGACAAGTACTGATAAGTCTTTTATCCTGCGTAGCACTTAGCATTCAATCAGCGAGTTTTTTTAAAGAGGTGTGTTTCGTTAAGTAACAACACAAAAGGAGTAATTCGCCGCTGGCCCACTTCCAGTCAAACCTAAATCAACGCAATGTTTTTGCTCATGATGAAAAATAGATCTTTAAACCTAGCATTTCTGGTTCTTCGATCTGTTCCGCTACCTTTATACAAACACGTGTTTTCATGGTCTTACATCCCAAATTGTTTTTTGGGATCAAAATAGGCTTTTGATGCTTTTGCTTTCTCGTCTTCTATTGATACATTTCACTTGATTTGCTTGTTTTCATTATGTTGTAATATTTCTCACACTCAAATCAAATCACTGTTCAGAAAATCGCTGTGTTATGCAAAGCATTTTTCAAACTTTTGGTTTTTGCGACCAGCATCTAATTCAACCGGAGATGTGCGAGTTAGCAAGTTTGCCGTAAAAATCCTTAAAATTTTAAAAGTATCACATTACTTGTACGTTATTTTTAATTCAACGCAACAATAATAAGTACGTTTTCGAATAAACGATAGCAACGCATTTCAGGCTTGCTTATGGCGAAATAACATAAACAAGATTACGAAAAAATTTTCAAGATGACACATTGAAATGGCAAGTAATCACACTCAGTACTAGGCGTACGCAGGGGGGCTCGGCTCCAATGTTCACGCCCTTACTTTGGCTTCCTCCGATGCACGCCAAAAAGCCCTTATCACTTAGATTCTACAAGAAAAAATTGTACCTTAACATGGAAAAATTCCTTCATGACCCCCCTCCTTTGAAAATTTCTGCGCACGCCCCTGCTACACATATTTGATATTTTGAGGTTAACAAAATTCCTCATTAATATTTCGTGTGTTTAGAATTGCTAATACTGCACAGTATTATGGAACAGTTTTTCTGCGAGTGTTTCTTCACATTATACCATTCTCATATTATCTGCAGTGTTATTACACCTTCGCAACTTCCCTTTCCAACGTGATAAATTCAATGACGTCTTTGAAATTTTTGTTACAGCAATCTCTGATACAATAGAAAAACATGCACCACTAACGCGTTTAAGCAGAAAGCAGGCAAGACTTGCAAAGAAGCCTTGGATTACAAAAGGCATTTTTATTTCAGTCAAAAGAAAGAACTCAATGTTTTGCAGCCATTTTATAAATGGTAACGTAAATGAAAAAAGACTTTTCCTCAAATATACAAACATTCTCACTAAACTTAAGGCCTTGTCAATGAAAATTTACTTTCAATTGGAAGTCAACAAAAACAAGAGTAACGCATGCAAAACCTGGGATATTATTCGATCAGTGATGCCAAACAAGTTGAACTGCGAGCCTCCCTCCTCCCTTAAAATAAATAAGGTGATTTCGAGGGAACCTTCCGTTATTGCTAGCAAATTTAATGATTTTTTTTGCACTATACGACCAATTCTTGCAGGTAAAATTAAAGAAATAACGAACTGCAGCGCTGAGCACTTCCTTGACAAACCAATATCTGACTCTATATTTCTCAAACCCCCGAAGCTTACTGAAGTCTTTGATGAGATCATGTCCCTTAAGGACAAGGTAGGGGGTCATGATAACATCTCCGCTTTTTCCTTAAAGCTGCTCGGCACAAAATTATCCTTTTTCTAAAAATCCTTATTGATTTCGCATTCAGTGAGAGTATTTTTCCTGATAGCTGTAAAATAGCCAGAATTGCCCCAATTCATCAAAACAGCGCAAAAGACAAAACTAACAATTACCGTCCCATATCTATCTTGACATGCTTCTCCAAAATTATTGAAAAACTTATCTACAGGCGATTAATTCATTTCTTTCAAAAACATCATATACCGTACTTTACCCCAACCAATTCGGTTTCCAAAGCAAAACTTCGACAGCACATGCTATGCTTGATGTTGTTACTTCCTTATACGACTCTGTTAATCGTAATCAGTACTCGGGACTCGTCTTGATAGACCTTAAAAAAGCCTTCGACACCGTTTCTCACACCACTCTTCTAAAAAAATTACATAATTACAGCATTCGCAGAGTAGCGCAAAAGTGGAGTCGGGGGCTTGGGATCGAGGGGGAGGAGTCGGGGGGTTGGGGTCGGGAAGTTTGGGGTTGGGGGAGTTGGGGTAGGGGGGTTGTAGTTGGTTTGAAAGTTTTGTAGTTGATTTACAAGTACCTCGTAGTTTCTTGTGCTGTTTTCCAACTACCTTGTAGTTGGTTTAAAAGCACCTTGTAGTTCCTTGTGCTATTTTCAACTTCCTTGCTTTAAAAGCACCTCGTAGTTGATTTAAAAGTACCTTGCAGTCAGTGATGGGATTCAAAATTTTAAGAACAGGTTCTCTATTGTATCGTACTTACTAGCAACAGGTTCCCTCGTAAAGGTCTAATGTCTGTAAGAAAAAGCAAGAACGGGTTCGCTGATTATCCTGACATTCCAAGAACGAGTTCGCACGAACCCATGCAAACCCCCTGAATCCCATCACTGCTTGTAGTGTTTTCAACTACCTTGTAGTAGCTATAAAAATACCTTCTGGTTCCTTGTAGTGTTTTCAACTACCTTGTAGTTGGTTTAAAAGTACCTTGTAGTGTTTTCAGCTACTTTGTACTTGGTTTAAAAGTACCTTGTAGTTCCTTGTGCTGTTTTTAACTACCTTGTGGTTGGTTTACGAGTACCTTGTAGTGTTTTCAACTACCTTGTAGTAGCTACAAAAGCACTTGTAGTGTTTTCAAGCATTTTGTAGGTTTTCTAAAAGTATCTTGTAGTTCCTCGTAGTGTTTTCAACTACCTTGTAGTTGGTATAAAAGTACCTGGTAGTTCCTTGTAGTGTTTTCAGCTACTTAGTACTTGGGTTAAAAGTACCTTGTAGTTCCTTGTGCTGTTTTCAACTACCTTGTGGTTGGTTTAAGAGTACCTTGTAGTGTTTTCAAGCATTTTGTAGGTTTAAAAGTATCTTGTACATAGTTCCTCGTAGTGTTTTCAACTACCTTGTAGTTGGTTTAAAAGTACCTTGTAGTGTTTTCAGCTACTTCGTACTTCGTTTAAAAGTACCTTGTAGTTCCTTGTGCTGTTTTCAACTACCGGTACCTTGTAGTAGCTATAAAAGAACCTTGTAGTGTTTTCAAGCATTTTGAAGGTTTAAAAGTACCTTGTAGTTCCTTAAGGTGTTTAGTAGAACCCACTTCAAACATGTACTTCCAACATCATAATGAATGGTTCCTTTCAGTAACTGACACCTACCCTCCCAACCCCAACCCATCGACAACTCCAACTCCAAACCAGCAGCTACTCAACGATTCCCCTACTTCCATTATCAAACTACAATAACCGTGCTTTCAATTCCCCTACTGTACAACGTAGCCTATATACTGTGAGAATGGCATTACAGGGACCATATTCAGTTCCCCCGCTTTGATTTTCAAAGTAGACTAGTAGAGGAACCATTTTCTAGATAAAAATATATTTTGCGGAACCTAAACGAGAGCAATATTTCAAGCGATTCAATGCACTGTTTCAATCTGCTTAACTGTTAATTTGAAAGAAGTTGAGTTTGGTGCTTCAAGTCAGCTTGTGTTACCATACTTGTTGAGTAAGCCTAAGCCCAAGGTCATATATACGATTCCTTGCAATGTGTTGATACCTCTTCACACAGATGATGAAGTCAGTTGACTTTAAAACATGTGATTGTGCTCGTTGCTGCCCCTCTTCTCTAACATCCCAAGGTTGAAAAATACCGGTATCCCATTTTTAGACATGAAAACAGCAATGAAGTAGGATAGCAAGATGTAATGGGCTATCATCGAGTTTCCTTGCCAAAGCACAATAATGAATGAAAAAAGCAAAAGCAACGCTTAGCTGCAAAATGAAAAACCGAATCTGAGAACCATCTCTATCTACTTTTTCTAAAAAAAGAAAAAAATAAAAAAATCCAAATCTGAACTGTGGGGTGCCAAGTTACCAGTATACAAACCAGTATATACCAGAGTAGCCTACTGAGTATTAAAATTGCTTTGTTTGATGCACCTGCATTAACACTACAGAGATTGTGGCTCTCCTTTAGTTCCAGTCTATTTTACATAATGTGGCTCTTACATTAATCATTCTGCCCACCCCTCAACCTGTGAACTACTGACAGACTGAGTATGATTTCAAACAAGTAATTACGGCAGTTACCATACTGGTATAGTACGTTGCAGAAAGCCCACGGGCTTTTCGAACCACTAATGTTGTTATGGCAAATTGGACATGCAGATAGGAGAGATGTCCTGTTATATACTACAGCTGAATGGGAACATTACCAGTCTCTCTATACTTTTACCCTAGCAGCCTAGGACAACTGGTATCATGGTAAACTAGTACCATACCAGGAGCAGTATTTTTTTGCCGGTAACTAATATGGTACCAATTTATGTTTCTTTACACTTAGTTCTTACTTCTCTTCTGTTACTACAGTGTACCGGTACAGTACATTCGGGTACACGCAACACCAGAAATGCAAGTCAAAACAATTTTTACATCAACGCAATAAATTCCAACACTGCAAAAAAAGCTTAGCCATTCAGTAGATCGCTAGTATGGAATCCAATCCTGTTAATATTGTACAGATTGTATGTTGTTGTGGCTTTTTTTACTGCTGATTTATTTTTTCTCAATTTCTGCATTTTCTTTTCTTCTTTTGTTCATTCGATGAGCAATTTGCTCTTTTATGGTCTCTCAATGTGCCAATAGTGAAAAACTTGAAATTTTTAGTATTTTTTTTTACAATTGCGATACTGTTCTAGGCTACTTTGGTGCGTGAATAAACAAGAATAATGATGCTCATTACCAGTAGTCTAATTTTATTGAGCAACAGAACAATTTGCAACAATGCTATGAAATCTGAAACTACCAATATTTTCACTGCTGCATAGCCATTCCTTTTTACCAAACCTGTAGTAAATACGGTACCGCTACTCTACCCGTACACACTACTTTCTCTGCAATGAGTCGGTACCATATCCTCTCACAACCTGAACACGCGGCGCCGCTCGGATTGAGCTAAATGCACTGTGGTACAATTTACACTCCTTTCCGATCCGATTCCAATCCGATATCATTTGGCATGCTACAACCATGCAGTCATTCTACTAACTCTCAGACATCTGTAAAACTGATATTTATACTGCACATAATGATAACAAAGAGCAAATTAGGGAGCCCCCAGATTTCCAAGTTTGGTAGGATTTCAGTCTAGTTGTAGTTGTTTAAATATTAAATATTACGCTGATAAATTTAATGAGTAATGAATTTGATAAGTAATGAATAAAAAATATAACGCTGATGAATTTGTAAGTACAAAAATGCTGCCAGAAACACATAGAAAATTTTAAGAAATTTAATACCATCAAAACATAATTCTGAGACTAAATTTAAAATTTTATTATAATCAATCAATCAATAGGCTATATTCAGCAAACGTAAATGACACAAATTGAAAAATGAAGCACAAGGAGATGACGAATGTGACCATACGGTCTTCTCAGTGAGCCACTCCTTTATTTGTCTACATATAGGAAAAAAATAAACATTGGTACGTTAAAAAGCAAATTACGGTTTCATTTTGCTGTAACAAATAAACATAAAAACTAGCCCACAGAAAATAATAAAACACAAATCAGGAAAAACAAAAAAGGCTATGAACAATGTTGAGAGTTAATTTGGTGTATAAGTGTACAAATTGGTTGTACGATTTTGGTTAATTTTGTTGTGAACTGTGCCAGAGCCTTGACCATCATGAATGATAACCCTGTCGGCAGCGTGGCGCAATGGTTTGGAGCGTCGTTTTTACGACGACCATGATCGCACAACTCCCAACCTAGTCTCGTTGTTGCGTCCTCGAATAAGATGTTTCACGACAATTATCTCTGCTTGGTGGAATCTGGCAAGCAGCAAATTAAAGAAATCAGAAGAAAAATTCAACCGGAAAACTTGGAAACAAAGGCAAATCCTAAGCGAGTCTGGATTCGTCCAACGCATACCAGTAGTGCCTCCGCCGATTTCTCGTAATAGGAGGATAAACATGAAGAAATTAATGATACGAATGAAATCTAGGAATAGCCTACTTACTGATCAGGTAAAGTTTCAACCTTTTTTCAAATTGGTTGAAAGAGCATTGCTTCAACTCCTCAGGTAGTGGTATATTCTCCCATATTTTACCCCCAACAAAAGAAAATGACTTTTTTCCAGTTTCTATTCCCTTTCGTGGAATGAAATATTTGTGTTTTGATGATAGTCTGGTGTTGTGACTATAGGCTATGAGGGTTGTGAGATGAAAATTATCAAACGAGTCTGGTTTGTTAGCTTTTTTACGAAACGTGCATTTAGCTATTTCTAAGTGACAGATATCGTTAATTTTTAGCAAGTTCAATTTGAAAAGCTTAGATGGCCGAGTGGTAAGAGCGTCCGCCTCGGGAGCAGTAGACTTGGGTTTGATTCCGAGTCAGGTGAAACCAAGGGCTTTAAAATTGCTATTCACAGCTTCCCTGCTTGACGCTCAGCATAGAAGGGACAATGTGGCGAACAAGCCGGCAAGTTTACTTGTTGTGCCGTTAGGAAAGGCACTTAGCGGGATTTCCCATCTTAGTTATATAGTGATATCGATGAACTGTAAGGTTGGCGGAAAGTTTTAGGGTGGGGGAAGTCAGAAGCGGAGAGTTTGAAGGAAGGGAAGTCGATCTACAAAAGACACACCGTTGGGGCCACCAAATGTACGCAGTAAAGTTGGCGGAGAGTTTAAGGAAGGGGAAATTACTTTATCATCTGTGGCAGAATAACCTTCACGTGAAATTTTGAAACCCAAATAATGAAGGGAACTTTTACCTGAGACGCACTTCGATAGGTTGATTCCTAGATTGAATTTGTTCAAATACTGACATACCTTTTCAAGTATTTTCTTATGCAAATCTGTATCTGGGGTGTGGATGAGGATATCGTCAAGGTAGATCTCAATGTGACCTCTTAGTTCTGGGGCTTGAGAGTATAACGCTTCATGGATGAACCTCATGAACGTTGCTGGCGCCAATTTCAAACCGAAAGCAAGTAATTAAATTGGTAGCAGCTTGATTTAACAACAATGGCAGTTTTATGTCGATCTTTTTTGATAATAGGAACGTTAAAATATGCGCTTTTTAGATTCAGAACCGAAAAAATTTACTGTAGTAAAGATTATTATCCATCACCCATCATTGATTGTAAATGTGGTATGGAATAGGATTCAAGCACGCTTGTGGCATTCAGATTGCGGTAATCAAAGCAAACTCTGGGTTTTTCTGGTTTACGTTGTAGGCTACAACGCGAAGACAACTAGCATAGGGGGATTCGCTTCGAGAAATTATTCCATCTTTTAACCATTCATTGATTTGTTTGTCGATGATTTTTTTTGTTTCGGGAGAAACTGGTCGTACTCTGCTTTTAACTATTTTTCAGTTCCGTTGGTCGGAAATGCGTGTTTAATCCTATGATTGGTTCGTTCAAATCTATGGGGAGGCTGAAGGATATTGGGTATTTGGCTAGTATTTGATGAAATTCGCTTTGTTCAGGGACAATGCAACACAATTTCGGCGGGGGAACTGAAGCTGGGCTAAGGGATATAATTACGTCGTTTTCTTTATCGACTAAGCAACGGTTATGAATATCGATGGTTAATTTGTGGGCGTTAAGAAAATTGAGCCCGACGATGGAAAAATTAAGATTGGTCTTCGTGAAATTCCACGAACAATTTTGAGGGGTTTTAAAGTTAAGATCCAGCACGCAATCGCCATAAGAGCGAATTTCATTTGCTGTAGCAGAATAAAGCACCTTACTTTTAGGGGGTTTTAATTTTTCTCGAAACGTTACTTTAATGACAGAAACAATAGAACCAGTATCGATTAAAAAAGAATTGCGATTATCAACGTCAAAACCTTGTAATAGTCTGCGTGTATTTTTGGAATGGAAAGCTGGCCTTCTGCAGTCTAGTGCAGTATCGGAGCTGCCGGTTTTCGCAGTTTGAAGATTCTGTTCGATAAGGAGAGGAAAAATTTACAAATTGGGCCTTCGCATCGGTAAGCGGCTTGCTTGAACGTGGATGAAAACAGCAAACGTAACCCGGTCCCGGATAAAGGCGGTGGCGGCTCGGACTTGGGTCGTAGGCGTACTGCGAATTGCGAAGCCAACCATTTGTTTGATAATAATTCGGTTGTCGAAATGGTCTTCAATATAGTTGCCACGAGCATTAGCAGGGGTTGCATTGCTCTTTGAAAAATTCCTGCGTCCCCGTGGGCGAAAAAAATTAACGCGGCCATCCGAATTATTTCTCACTGAATTTGGTGAGAAATGCGATGAATTGGATATTCCTTGGCTTATTGCCGATTGTGAAGACAGATTGAGGCTTGCCGTAAGTTGAGTTGTGTTCATAGCCTGGGTGGAGCATGTGGCAAGGCTTCTTAAATCGGTGTATGCCTATGACCAAGTGCCACTGCTAGCTGCGATGTCATGGGGAAGACTTCTTAGAAAACGATCTTTAAGAATCGTTCAAATTGTGGGGAACAATCTTCTTCAACACCTGCGGCCGAGATTAGGTGTCTCATGAGTTCATTAGGTGTTTTATCACCTAATGTCAAATCGTTTAACCATAAATCCAATCTATTTCGATCATCTCGTGTAAATACATTATGAATTTGGGTAACTAATTTGTCATAACAGTTTTCGTCTTCCGGTTTTGGTATATTGTACAAGTGCTCTAATTCAGAATTATTGAAGGCTTCGAGGAGAGCCATATATTTGTTAATTTGCGTCGTTATGTTTGACATGACATGTTTGACATGCGAAATTTACCTCGATAAGAGCTATCCAAGAATCTGCATTATGTTTCCAAAACGCTGGTAATTTAAAGTTATTGCAGGGGCGATGTTCGTCGAGCGGTAAGCGATTATCGTTAAGTAGCGACGTTTGCGGCGAATCTTCATTGGGTGGAGAACGATTATTAGATTGCGCGATTTGTGACAAATTTTTGGCCTCGGTTGGTGTTAAAGGATCGTTCTTTTGTTCTTCCATAATGTTTGTTCTGTTGGTGAGCCTAGTGCTAGTGGTTAAAGGGACTTTTATGAACTATTTGCCCAACCATGTGTCTTTTCTAGACGTCATAAACCAACATAATTGTAAAAATAAAACTCTTATTTTGTTTAAACACGTTGGGTGTCGCCAAATGTCGCAATCACGTCGGGGTCACCAAATGTAGCAGTCGGGCTTGCCAAACCAACTACGTTCTGATTCCAAGAAAATGAAACGTCCTTTTTGGTTTATTATGATACAGCAAAACATTACTAACTGCGGGAGTACTCATAAGCAAGAGAACTATCAAGTCAAAGATCCACATAATGTATCAGTTTATGAGTTTATTTCCTGCCCGGCATGCAAGAGCGAAAGACGATATAAACTGGAGCGAACAGTAAACAATCATCTAATGGAGTTATCGTTCAATGTAATCATATGACGAACGAAATGTATAGGTCTAGTGGCTAAGTTCCAAAGTCAAATACAGTAGTCATGAGCGGTATACCGGTAGTGAATAATTATGCGGTGAATAATTAGGCATTGCAGCAGTACAAATTATTGCAACTATGCAAAGCATTGCTATTAGGCAAATAAAGTATTTTTGCAAAGTCACATCGATATCACTACATTCTCCCCCGGGTAGCGAAAAAATTTTCAAGGTAATCACGACTGACAGACAACAAAAGAACATAAAGATTTTACGTGAAATGGCTACATAACCAGGGTCTTTTTCAAAATGCCCAGGGCCTTTTTCTAGGTGTTCATAATGCCTTCAAGCCAAGGTATAGTTAATGCTATTTTGCGGTAATTTGCACACAAGTCCTTTGTTTTGATAAACTTCAAAGTCTTCAGTATAGACCCACGAAATAATTTTGCCATTAAATACGTAAAAATTGGCAATATTTGTGAAGTATATTCTTTGCTTTTCAGTTTCTTTGGGACTCACTTTAGTAGACTCTTATTAGGACCAGCAAGCAAATAGTCAAACTAAAATCAAAATCAAGTCTTCATTACAGTCGCGTTAAAACGCAGAAGCGTGTAACGAGTGGCGGGGCCCATTTCGCGCGACTTAGTGCCTGGGCTACAGAGCTCCTGAAAAACGTCGCAGCGGTGGCGACACTGTGCCGATTTGACCGGCCCGGTAATCGAACCCCAGACCTTCCGCACCAATAGCCTGTGCGCTTAGCAACTGAGCTAATAAACGATAGTTTTGGGGAAGACTTTTTACATCATAATCCATGCATATTGCTTAATCGCAATTTTTTTCTTGAGTTTTGACATTTTTGTTCGTCGCAAATCGCAACTACAAAAGTTTTGATTGGGGAAGGGGGTGAAATACGTCCCAGTCTGCTTGTTTTTTCAAAATTTTGTTTCCCGATTTTAGCTACGCTTGCACCATTTTTTTCAGTCAATTCGATTTTTTTCGGTCATGTTCTAACTTAAGCTTAAAAGCCACATTTTCAACACTTTTGTGAACAGTCAAATTTATTAAAGTCTTGAAACAAGATACGTACGACCACTAAAATGGGAAATTCGAAAGCATGGCGCAGTACAAACAAATGCCATAATCAGTTATGTTGGGAACCGAGCAACGTATTAAAGACACTTTATGTCAATACCTGTATTAATAGCTATTATTATTACCAGAAGAAAACAGCAACTGTTAAACTAAAATAGCCTAACTGCAAATTTTTTTCGGTCAATGTGACCGACATAACCGACAAAAAGCCGAAAAAAAAAAAAAAAAAGGTTCCAGTACAATGTCAGATTAAGACTTTGAATTTTGCAAGGGTATGAATTGAACAATTTTCCGAAGTGCGGTGACCTTTACCACACTGACTCAGATATGGGCCACGCACAGAGATGGGCATTTATCGAGATAATTTATCGGCGATAGTTATCGGCGATAATTTTTTACCGATTATCGTTATCGCTCAAAATAGTTTTGATTTATCGATTACCGATATCGCTTTTGTAATATATTTTGTTATCGCCCATAAATTATCGTGATAAACAATTATTTATGCACGCAGTGTAAAGTTAGCGAGTTGACGTTATGGAAAAAATACGCGGTGTTCGTAAAGTCTTGTAGCAATTTTGTTTTGTTTAATGCCACGGTAGAGTCCGTGAACTGCTCTGTTTTTTTGAAAAATCTAGAAAAACATTTTTGCAATTTGACTTACAAAAAAAAGACTTCGTCAAACATATCAAAAAAATTTACCGCAACATTTATCGGCGATAATTTATTGATTACCGATATCGCTTTAAGAAATTGAGATTTATCGAGCATCGGTTTCGCCCAGGGCTTTTTTGAAATTATCGGTTATCGTTATCGCTTTAGTACAGAATGGTTTATCGTGCCCATCACAGGCTATGCATCACGCCATTACAGTCATTCTTTAGGCCTATTAAGATGACATATGCTATGCCACAGAAATTCTTGAACGTGAGCCACCATAGACATTTCTGATTGATATCTTTCTGGCTCTGATTTTCACTGCATCTGGTAGCAAACGCTTTGGGTCATCAATTCTTTTTATTAGGCCTACTTAAATAAAGTCACACTCAGCCACTCAATGTGGTCAGTAGAGTTAAAGTTTGCAGAGCTTCTTTGTTTCACTTTTTCACGAAACTTGGACGTTAAAAGGTGTCAATCGACGCTATTAAATTGATCACATCACTTTGTTGCTGACGACCAAAAACGCATGAAATCTCTATGCAATATTTCATATTTTACCATTGCTCACTGCTGGTGCTTTGCCATTGGGCAATGCCCAGGGTCTCAGCTAACTCTAGTTACGCCTCTGCTAACCAACCAACGCAGAATACAAATTCTAATGCTATACAAACCGATAAAGTTTACTAATCGTTCACATAAACGGTTCGTTGCGTTTAATATGTCGCCACATGATAAATGAATAGATTGAGCTGAGCTGAACTGATACTGAACTGAACAAGACTGAGCTGAGCTTCCTTTTCTTGGGTTTTTTCTTTCTCTGAAACATTGTCGCTCTGTGCTATATTCGCGATTCAAGAATAAAAAGAATGGATTGATTGATTGATACCGGTACACTGTTAACCTGCTAAGGTCTACATGGCCGATACCTTTGCACATCAATGCACAGTGCATTATATCTAACAGGAATGCAAACTATTCAGCATTTATGCAGCGACTGGAAAGCTGTAAAAAACAGTAAACGCAAACAACTTGACCAACTAAAGCTCCCGCTGCAAACCAAAAGTTCCGCATGTTCAATCCTTATGTCTCAATTTAATTTATTTCAAACAAAAGCACAACTAAGTGCTTTCTGGAGCAGTGAAAAATTATTCAGTTGTCCCAACAAACGAAATCAGTTTACGCAAACGCACCCAAAAAATACAAAAAGATCACCTGTAACACCCCGACAGCAAAAAAATATAAATAAAAGCAACTCCAACAATAAAATAAATACCTTGCATAAAACAAAAAAACTACTGCACTACCCCGTCCCCTCGTGCACAAAAAAGCGAAGCAACATAAGCCGAGCCTATCTTGGTATCAAACCCAGTTTTTATAACTGTTGAACCACCACGCAACACTTAGCGCCATTTCAACACGACGCTAACACTAACAATTTCTCGCTGTTAGGGTCTCTTAGCTGTGACGTCATAGTTTCTAAGACCGTGGAGTTAAGCTGCTTACTGGCTCTGTAAAGACATAAATACGGTTGCGGCATAGTCACAGTAATGACTGTGTTCGAAATTTCTGTAAAAATAATTACTTCTAACTTTTCACGGGTGCCAAAAAAACTCAACAAATGCGCGGAACGTTTCCCTTTAATAACTGCTTGGCATTTAATCCGAGAATTGGCTGATCTAGAGATAAATCGAGTTGGTGCATGCGAATTAACCTTTAACTCGAGAGTTAAGTTAATCTAGGGCTAGGTAACTCACAATTAGCTCTAATCTAGAGTTAACTTGCCTTGTGTTGGTGCATTTTACCCCAAGTCTAGACCTAGTCTTTTCCACAAACATGGAATCGTGTCCAAGCAAACAACGCAAGAGTCCCAAAACACTGTTTTTCAACTAGCCTAGGCTAAGACTTGACTGAGACTGACGAGCAAAACCGCCGATTACGTCCAGCGTAGCAAAAAAAATTGCTCGGCAGGCGATTTATTTTTGCTGCCAGTTTCACACTCAGCGGATTTCGAAAAAAGTACGCGCATAATTTCAGGTTTAATAAATAAACAAATATTTTCGACTTACGCCGACAATTTACGCCTAGTGTACAGGAGCCCTTAAACAGCAGCTCTAGGCTGCTGTTCGACTGGAAGACCACTGGTCCCTTCACAGCTGCTTGTTACTAATTTCACTATTCTGCGATATATTATGCTTATTTATTTATTTTTTTGTGTCGTTCATTATGAGCAACGACATAAATTCTCTTTTTTTCAAAATACGCTGATAAATTAGTCGAAAAAGTAGCTATTGAGAAAGCAGGTTACTAATTTTAGCGAAGGTTAGTAATCTTACCTCCACTCTACTCTGCTCAACTTGATCAAAAACTTCGTGCAAACAGCCCTTCAACTCCGCATCGCGTAAAGGCAAGATATTCTCGCTTCCGGGATTTAAATGACGTATCGTTATCACGGAATCCATGCAGAAGAGTCTATCTTTTTTATGGCATATTTATCCTCCTATCACGAGAAAGTGATCAATGAGCTAAAGCGAGTTGCCGACCACCTGTCTACCACATTAAGATGGGGGAATCCCGATAAGTGCCTCTCCCGACGGCACAAGCAAACTTGCCGGCTTGTTCTCCACACTGCGTTTAATATTGAGCGTCAAGCAGGGAAGCTGAGAATATCAATTTTAAAGTCATTGGTTTGACCCGACTCGGAATCAAACCCGAGTCTACAGCTCTAGAAGCGGACTCTCTTACAACTCGGCCATCTAAGCTGTCAAATCATTGCAATCAATCAACCACCTTTTTATTTGTGTGAACAAAAAAAAAAGTGACAAACACAAAAATAGAACTATGGGGCCAGTGTTTTCTTTATCAGAGTTGTCAGACTCTTTCTCATTTTCGTTTCTTTATTGTAATGGTCACGCTTCAATACTAATAGATCAATTGTCTCAAAGAAACGTTACAGCGCATAAATATTATTACAGTAGCAGCTGCAGTGGAAAATGCAGTCTTGTAGCTTGCAGCAGCATAATTTTTTTATTTGGTTTGAAATCATGATATGAAATGGATAAATTTATTTTAAAAAACTTGGTGCTAACCTACTACCAAAACTCTGCTACTACGCTAAAGAAAAGGTAACTTGTAGTCTACCCTAATATTCAGCCACTACTTTTTTTAACATACGTATTTAGCAAAATATGCTTTACGCAGGCGGGCTTATGTAGCTTTTTCGATAACGAGTAGGCCTAGCATTTTCGATAACGAGTATATTCAGTATAAAGTAACGCTACCCGAGCAGTTTTTACTGCAAAAAGCTAAGAAGTAGTTTAGTTTCAAATTTTTAGCCGCAATGTCGATATTTTTGGTTAAAAGAAAAAAAAATTATGCTGAATAATTTTAAGATTTTAGGAAACTTGCACAGCACACAATAATAATATTTGACAAGCGCGTCACGAAAAGTTTCTGAGATGCAACAGCTTTTTTCAAAGCTATCAAGAGTATTGATAATAGAAGTTTTTCCAAATGCGAAAACAGCTTTTTTCAAAGCTATTCTGATGTTCTGTACCGATAACCCATTGTTTAAATACTAATATTTCATTTGCACTGGCAGTGATAGACACGATAAAAATTTCTGTACATAAGCGATAACGATAACCGATAATTTAAAAAAATCCCTGGGCGATACCGATTATAATCGATAATTTCAATTTCTTAAAGCGATATCGGTAATCGATAAATTTTTCCGACATATATTGCGGTAAATTTTCGATGTGTGTTACGAAGTTTTTTTGAAAGTTAAATTGCAAAAATATTTTTTTAGATTTTTTAAGGAGAAAGAGCAGTTCACGGACTCTGCCGTGGCATTAAACAAATCAAACAGACACTTTTTAAAATTGCAACAAGACATTATGGACACCGCGTATTTTTCCGTAGTGCCAACTCACTACCTATGAACAATGTGTGCATGAAGAATCGTTTATCTCGAAATTTTATCAGCGATAACAAAATGCATCACAAAAGCGATATCGGTAATCAACAAATCAAAACTATTTCACCCATAAATGCCCATCTCTGTTCACTGGTAGTTAAACAAGTCTACTATTAAGAATTTATCATTTGTTTTATTTGAATAAACATTCGTTCGTTTTCCAATTGCAGCAACAATTTTTAGGAGACATTTGCAATTACTATAAATCGCTTAATTATGCAGCGGTCGGAAGGTCACAACTTTATAAACAAAAGGTCCCCGTGGGGACGTTTGAGTAACATTTTTTAACTGCAAATAAATTTACCGTGAGCATTTCGAATTTTTTCGTTTTGGTACAGAAGAGTTTTATCACAAAAGAAAGTCCAAAAAAATCAAGCCATCATTATACTCGCGGTATTCCGCCAAAGCGTGTAATGAGTAGCGGGGCCCATTTCCGCCGCTGAGCGCCCAGGCAACACAGCTTCGAAGTTCGAAGAAAACAGCAGCGGTGGCGAATCGCTGGCGATGCTGTGTCCAATTTGACGGGCCCAGGGCGCGAACCCCAGATCTACCGCACCGATAGCGATGTCGTTACAACTGAGATAAAGTCGAAGCATGGTCCAACAAACTAAAAAGCATTTGGCCCAATATATTGTCCAGCCAGCTGGACAAAAGTAGTAGTAGTAGTGTCTTTTATTTCTGCACCATCAAAATAAATAGAACGCTACAATATAGGATTTCAAATACCAACGGACACAGAAAAGGGAAGAAACAACAAAACGATCAACGTTGTGACATGCTAGCGAGAATGAAACTTGAAGATGAGGGGATTAGTAGGCATGGTCGCAACACCCGAAGATGAATTCAGCACCCGCAACACCCGAAAAAATTGAATTCAGAAAAATTTGTGCGATAGGTCCCCTACTTTCCCCGCTTTTGATGAGATCCAAAGTTTTAATAGTTATTTTGACAATTAAGGTCTGGTAAAAACTCAAAAAATGGTTAATCTAAAGTATTTCGCATTCAAGAAAATATCGAATTCAATTTGGATCAAATTCTTGAAAATATTCCACATTCAAAGAAATATCGAATTCAGTTTGGATTAAATTCTTGAAAATATTACTTCTTTAATGAAAGAAATCAATTTTGATTTGAAATCACGTTTAGACTAGAACTCTAGTCCACCACTAAATGCAGTTTGAGTCCAACAAAGGGTGTTTTAGTGACCCACATGCCAAATGTACAGCATAGGCTACCTAATCACTAAAACTATCCTTCACGTTATTTAGATCAGTTTTTGCTAACTAGGCTACATAATCACTAAAAATTCTCCTGCAAATGTCTTTAAAACTATCCTTCACGTAATTGAGATTAGTTTTAGCTAATTTGTTAGACTAACTCCGGCGTTTGAACGCTAGGTCACTTTTCACAATGCAATTTTATTGTAGTCTGCTGAAATCGATCTATAAGTGCTCATGCGTAAAAACGAGATCACGTGATAGAATCGGACAACTCTGATAAAGAGAACACTGATGGTGTGCCGTTTGTAAAGCCTTGCAATATAAAATTTTGCATCACTTTTACAGCTAATTTTTAATAAATTGTTGCAATTTATTAAAATATTGTTATAATTAGCAGTGGTGTAAAAAATAGTCCAGAAACCTAGTTAAGTAAAAGTATTGTTACTGATGGCGGAAACTACTTCAAGTAGAGTAGAAAGTAGGGGATGTAACAAGTAACCTAGTAAAAGTAAAAAGTACCAGCAATTTGAAGCTACTTAAGTAAAAAGTAGCGTTTGCAAAACAAGGCCATAAAGCTGGGCTTTGACAAAAAATGGTTTGCTCACTTCCAAACTTGACATATATTTTGCCGATGCTTAAGTATATTTAGGATAATTAACACATTTATTTGACAAAAATAAAAAAGTGAAGTGTGTCATAACCTGCAAAATGCAACCTCATTGTCCACGCCAAACACAAAGAACAAAAGACCACTTAATATCACGAAATTGTAAAACTTATTGCTATAAAACAAAAACATTACCTAATACTAATGTTCCCAATTTTAATTTCAAGCATGATTATTTATTATTTGCGTGATACATTGCTTAATACTAACAACTTATCATTTTTAAAGCCACTTAAGTAGGGTTACTTTCTGATTGAACTACGTAGGCAAAAGTAGTCGAAATTTAAACCACTTAAGTAAGTACTAGTTACCAAGTAATAATACGTAAGTAGTCTACCGAAGTAAAACTACAGGGTGACCCAAAAAGATGCGTACCCATAAAAATTTCAATTGTGACTTTGATTAAAAAGCTATTAATTTCAAATTACAACCACACATTATTCAGTTTATGGAAGACCATTCACCAGAGTTTCAGCTATTTCTGTCAATTTTTAGTAAACTTATGGCTTTTCCAAGTTGTGTTCCAAATATTCACAATTTCGTTGCAAGCATTTCGTTTCGTTTTTTGCTTTCCGGGCACGTCAATAGCAAAAACAATGTTTTTTTGGGGTTCGAAGGTTCCAGACGAAGTGCTTCAGACGACGCTTCATTTCGTTAAATGTACTGCCTGGGTGGCCATGAACAAACTCGGGATCATCGGACCTTATTGGTTCGAAGATGATGACGACCGATCCCAGACAGTCAGCAAGGGGCGCTACATGGCTGTTCTGAACAAGTGCTGGGCGTCGCTGGGACGCCGGAGAGGAGTTCTGAGTGCTTCACAATGGTTTCAGCAAGACGGGGCCACACCTCATACTGCCAACGAAATCCTTGCTTGGTTGAGGCAGAGGTTCGAAGAGAGACTCATAAGCAGAAGGTGCGATGAGGAATGGGCCCCGCACTCACCCGATCTTAACCCTCCCTGATTTTTATCTGTGGGGTTTCCTCAAAGACAATGTATACCAGGGAAATCCACAAACAATTGAGGAACTGAAAACTGCCATCACAGCAAAAATAAGAGCCATCCCGAAAGAGGAGTAGGTAAAAGTCATTGAAAACTTTGCCACACGAGTACAGGTTTGCTTGCAAGTAAATGGTGGACATTTGGAACACAACTTGGAAAAGCCGTAAGGTTACTAAAAATTGACAGAAATAGCTGAAACTCTGGTGAATGGTCTTCCATAAACTGAATAATGTGTGATTGTAATTTGAAATTAATAGCTTTTTAATCAAAGTCACAATTGAAATTTTTATGGGTACGCATCTTTTTGGGTCACCCTGTACTTCGTTTCTTTACACCACTGATGATTAGTGAATGCAACTGCGAACATATGCAAGTTATCAGCAAGCTACCAGGAGGCCCAGCGCTTGGGCTACAAAGCTCCGAACAAACGTCGCAACGCAACGGTGGCGAGCCGTTGGCGACACTGTGACGATTTGGCCGACCCGGCAATTGAACCTCACACCTCCCGCACCGATAGGCTGGGCTTAGCAACTGAGCTAATGGGCCGGCACAATGCTACACAAGTCTGCAGCAAAATCATCTTGCTTGTCCGACATTTCAAACAAACTGGCAAGTCTTGCAGTAAATTCAAACAATAAACGCCATGATTCTTGAAGGATTTGTGCAGCTGCAAGGACGACTGCATTCACACAAAACGAATATAAATCATCGAGCTTGTGTTCGATTCTAAGGGCAACAAATCGCGGCATAAAACTCACTTTTAAAGCAGCGATTACAGTGCTTAACAATCTGCGCAAAAATTGAAGGCTGCAATAGTTCGCATAAGACTTTGCCCAAGGTATTGCAGATAAATCAATTGAAGTCACACTTGTTGATAAGTTGAAACTTAGAAGTTACAACTTAGTACTTACTTATAAACGGCAGCTTTTTAGCAACTTAAAAAGTGAAACGACTGATAAACCAACATTGCTCGCATTAAATAAAAGGGCTGTGACTGCTTCAACAAAAACTTTGACACTGATCAAGATACAGCCAAACCGTTTTAAATTTGTCCAGTTACCCAATTGCATAAGGCGTGAATGAAACAAAGCAAACAAGTGCTAATTACAACCAATTTCGCGAAACCACAAGCCTGATGATGTGATAGCGGACTATGCTAGCTATTACTTTAACAAACTCTTCGCCGCAATGCGAACGCAGTTTCAATGCGAGGAATCCACAGAGCTAAGTCTTGACTCCAATGCACCAACCACTTGGCCAATTCCCATATGCCTCTTATTGCTGCTTAAAACGTCAGTTTAACCACAAACTCATACGGCTCACTCACGAATGAAAAAGTTCTAAAGGAAAATAGCTCAAAAACATGTTACTCTACTGCCCTCTAACGGATTACATAAATTTGCTTGACTTTCATGAGGTTTCCTGAAATTTCAAGTTTTTTACGTTTGACTCCAAGTCAGGCGCTCTGGAGTAACCCTTCATTATATTGATATTTTTGTTACCCAGATTGAGATTAATATCCTCTGACAATTTGAAGATCCTAGCTGTTGTCATTTAACAGTTATGAACTTGTGAACATTTTCCCATTATTGACTTTTGACCCCAAACCACATGACTGCCACCCCCCGCAAGTTGTGAGACACAAGTTTACGTCGAGGTCTGTCATCCCTGAACATTTCAAGCCTCTAGCATCAGCGGTTCAAAAGCCCTAGACTGCGCAAGATTGGCAACATTTATCGGTTTTTTGACCTTTGATCCCGAGTCACGTGACGTAGAGCGTTCATGGTTGGTACACTGCAAGGACATATCAAGACACACCAACCTTACACACTTCAAGTTCCTATGCGTTTTGACTCAATAGTTATACGCCAAATGACATATTTGCGTATTTGATCGTTGACCCCAAGTGACGTCACGCAAAACCAATCACTGCTGGTGCTTTTGTAACCCGGTTGAGATGCATCTGCTCCGTAAACTTGAAGGTACTACCAGCTGCCATTCACAAGTCATTAGCGTTTGATCAAACTATTTGTCAATTTAATTGCTTGACGTTTGACCTTTAACCTGTTGACCACCACCCCCCAAAAGCTGTTAGGCACAAGTTCACATGGAGGTCTATCATCCCTGACAATTTCAAGCCTCTAGCATCAGCGGTTCAAAAGCCTTAGGCTGCACAAAAAACTGCTGAGGTTCGTTGATTTGACCTTTGACCCTAAGTGACGTCACAAACAGATCATTATTGTGCATATATTTGTTCCCACATTGATATGCATATACTGTGAAAATGTAAAGGTCCTACCTGCAGTCATTCATAAGTTATTAGGTTTTGGTAAATTTGGTTGTTTGACCTTTGACCTTTAACCTGACGACCGCCATCCCCCAAAAGTTGTTAGGCATATGATCTCAGTACGATCTAATATCCCTGAACATTTCAAGTCTCTAGCATCAGCGGTTCAAAAACCTTAGGCTGCGCAAGATTGGCAACACTTTTCGGTTTTTTTGACCTTTGACCCCGAGTCACGTGACATAGAACGTTTATAGTTGGTACACTGCAAGGACATATCAAAACACACCAACCCTATACATTTCAAGTTCCTATGTGTTTTCAATCAATAGTTATACGCCAAACGACATATTTGCGTATTTGACCTTTGACCCAGAGTGACGTCACGCAAAACCAATCACTGTTGGTGCTTTTGTACCCTCGTTGAGATGCATCTGCTCCGTAAACTTGAAGGTCCTACCAGTTGCCATTCACAAGTTATTAGTGTTTCATCACATTTCTTCTCATTATATTTGATTGATGTTTGACCTTTAACCTGTTGACCGCCCTCCCCAAAAGCTGTTAAGCACAAGTTCACATGGAGGTCTATCATCCCTGCGAATTTCAAGTCTCTAGCATCAGCGGTTCAAAAGCCTTAGGCTGCACAATAATCTGTTAAGATTCGTTGATTTGACCTTTGACCCTAAGTGACGTCACGAAAGGGTCATTGTTGTGCATAGTTTTGTTCCCCACATTGATATGCATATACTGTGAAAATTTGAAAGTCCTACCTAATGTCATTCCAAAGTTATTAGGTTTTGGTAAATTTGGTTTTTTGACCTTTGATCTTCAACCTGACGACCGCCACCCCCCAAAAGCTGTTAGGCACAAGTTCCCAATAAGATCTACCATCCCTAAAAATTTCAAGTCTCTAGCATCAGCAGTTCAAAAGCCTTAGGCTGCACAAAATTTGGTGTTGAAAAAAAAAAAAAACTAGATGGCAGCTGCAAGCACCCGCTTATGGCTTCCCGATCAAGCTTACTAGGGACCCAAACGTCTAAGGGAACAGCACAGCGACTTCGCTTTTACAACTTAAAAAAACAACAAATCCGTGCAAAGTATAGATGGGCATTATCACACATGAAGTAAGTTGAATTTCCTGCAGCCTGTGCTCCATAAACTTAATAATATTGTAACGACTTTTTACATTTCTGTAATACAGTCATCGAAATCTCAATAAAACTATTATCCTTAAATTTTTTCACGTGTACAGTGATGATGCTGCACAAAAAATCAAATCTTCATTATACTCGCCATATTACGCCCAAGCGTGTAACGAGTGGCGGAGCCCACCTACGCGGCGCAGCGCTTGGGCTACACAACTCCGAACAAACGTCGCAACGGTGGCGAGCCGTTGGCGACAGTGTGACGATTTGGCCGACCAGGCAATTGAACCTCACACCTCCCGCACCGATAGGGTGGGCTTAGCAACTGACCTAATCGGCCGGCACAATGCTACACAAGTCTGCAGCAAAATCATCTTGTTTGTCTGACATTTCCAACAAGCTGGCAAATCTTGCAGTAAATTCAAACAATAAACGCCATGGTTCTTGAAGGATTTGTGCAGCTGCAAGGACGACTGCATTCACACAATAAGAAATTAAATCATGGAGCTTGTGCTCGTTTCTAAGGGCCAAGAAATCGCGGCATAAAATGGGATGTATTATTTTGATATATCAAAAAATGAAGTTACAAAGTAAAAATTACGAGATTTTAAATAAACAGAAATTACGAAAAAAGATCTACATTTACTTGCCATTAACATGTTTTTTATTCAGAAACTCATTAACAACAATTTATTCAAGAATTTTTTGAAAAGGATGGCATACACCGCATTAAAGCAGTTTGAATAAATATAAAAAAAGAATGTTTGACTTTTTCGTCTTTCTGCCGCTCTCAACTAGGGCTTATTTTAAGGGTAGGGCTTACATTAAAATCATCCTCAAAAATCACGCTAGGTTTTATTTTGCGGGTAGGTCTTATTATCGGGGAAACATGGCAATTACAACCAATTTCGCGAAACCACAAGCTTGATAATCTGATAGCGGACTATGCTAGCTATTACTCTAACAAACTCTTCGCCGCAATGCGAACACAGTTTCAATGCGAGGAATCCACAAAGCTAAGTCATGAGTCCAATGCACCAACCACTTGGCCAATTCCCATGTGCCCCTTATTGCTGATTAAAACGTCACTTTAACCACAAACTCATACGGCTCACTCACGAATGAAAAAGTTTTAAGCCAAAATAGCTCAAAAACATGTTACCCTACTGCCCTCTAACGGATTACATAAATTTGCTGGACTTTCATGAGGTTTCCTGAAATTTCACGTTTTTTACGTTTGACTCCAAGTCAGGCGCTCTGGAGTAACCCTTCATTATATTGATATTTTACCCACATTGAAATAAATATCCTCCGATAATTTGAAGGTCCTAGCTGTTGTCATTTAACAGTTATGAGCTTGTGAACATTTTCTTATTATTGATTTTTGACCTCAAACCACTTGACTGCCACCCCCGCAAGTTGTGAGACCCAAGTTTACGTCGAGGTCTATCATCCCTGAACATTTCAAGCCTCTAGCATCAGCGGTTGAAATGCCCTAGACTGCGCAAGATTGGCAACATTTATCGGTTTTTTGACTTTTGATCCCGAGTCACGTGACATAGAACGTTCATGGTTGGTACACTGCAAGAACATATCAAGACACACCAATCCTATCAAATTCAAGTTCCTATGTGTTTTGAATGAATGGTTATATGCCAAACGACATATTTGCGTATTTGACCTTTGACCCCAAGTGACGTCACGCAAAACTAATCATTGCTGGTGTTTTTGTACTCTCGTTGAGATGCATCTGCTACGTAAATTTGAAGGTCCTACCAGTTGCCATTCACAAGTTATTAGGGTTTGATCAAACTATTTGTCAATTTAATTGATTGACGTTTGACCTTTGACCTGTTGACCGCCACCCCCCAAAAGTTGTTAGGCACAAAATCACATAAAGGTCTATCATCCCTGGGAATTTCAAGTCTCTAGCATCAGCGGTTCAAAAACCTTCAAATGCACAAAAAACTGCTGAGGTTCGTTGATTTGACCTTTGACCCTAAGTGACGTCACGATCAGGTCATTGTTGTGCATATAATTATTCCCCACATTGATATGCATATACTGTGAAAATGTGAAGGTCCTACCTGTAGTCATTCAAAAGTTATTAGGTTTTGGTAAATTTGGTTGTTTGACCTTTGACCTTTAACCTGACGACCGCCAACCCCCAAAAGTTGTTAGGCACAAGTTCCCAATAAGATCTACCATCCCTGAACATTTCAAGTCTCTAGCATCAGCGGTTCAAAAACCTTAAACTGCGCAAGATTGGCAACCCTTCCCAATTTTTTTGACCTTTGACCCCGAGTCACGTGACATAGAACGTTTATAGTTGGTACACTGCAAGGACATATCAAGACACACCAACCCTATTAATTTCAAGTTCCTATGTGTTTTCCATCAATAGTTATTTGCCAAACGACATATTTACGTATTTGACCTTTGACCCCAAGTAACGTCACGCAAAACTAATCACTGTTGGTGCTTTTGTACCCTCGTTGAGATGCATCTGCTCCGTAAACTTGAAGGTCCTACCAGTTGCCATTCACAGGTTATTAGCGTTTGATCAGAATTTTGATCATTTTATTTGATTGACGTTTGACCTTTGACCTGTTGACCGCCACCCCCCAAAAGTTGTTAGGCACAAGTTCACATGGAGGTCTATCATCCCTGGGAATTTCAAGTCTCTAGCATCAGCGGTTCAAAAGCCTTAGGCTGCACAAAAATCTGTTAAGATTCGTTGATTTGACCTTTGACCCTAAGTGACGTCACGAACAGGTCATTGTTATGCATATACTTATTCCCCACATTAATATGCATATACTGTGAAAATGTGAAGGTCCTACCTGTAGTCATTCAAAAGATATTAGGTTTTGGTAAATTTGGTTTTTTGACCTTTGACCTTTAACCTGACGACCGCCACCCCCCAAAAGTTGTTAGGCACAAGTTCTAAATAAGATCTACCATCCCTGAAAATCGTAGTCAAAAAGTGCACAAATGGCCAAACAAAAGTAATATGGCTTCCCTTTTCGGGAAGCCATAAAAAAAGAATTTTTCGGAAACAAAATATTTTTTATCTAGAAAGTGGGGGGCTGCCGGGGAAAGTTAGGGCGACCAAGGTGTAGACCTAGGTGGGACACACATTTGAACTCTAGGTCACTTTTGAATTGGAACAGTAGTTTAGCAGCTAGAGCTGCTGGAAGTGTCAAAAAGTGCACAAATGGCCAAACAAAAGTAATATGGCTTCCCTTTTCGGGAAGCCATAAAAAGAATTTTTCGGAAACAAAATATTTTTTATCTAGAAAGTGGGGGGCTGCCGGGGAAAGTCAGGGCGACCAAGGTGTAGACCTAGGTGGGACACACATTTGAACTCTAGGTCACTTTTGAATTGGAACAGTAGTTTAGCAGCTACAGCTGCTGGAAGTGTCAAAAAGTGCACAATTGGCCAAACAAAAGAAATATGGCTTCCCTTTTCGGGAAGCCATAATAATAGTTTTATTGAGATTTCGATGACTGTATTACAGAAATGTAAAAAGTCGTTACAATACTAGATGGCAGCTGCAAGCACCCGCTTATGGCTTCCCGATCAAGCTTACTAGGGACCCAAACGTCTAAGGGAACAGCACAGCGACTTCGCTTTTACAACTTAAAAAAACAACAAATCCCTGCAAAGTATAGGTGGGCATTATCACACATGAAGTAAGTTGAATTTCCTGCAGCCTGTGCTCCATAAACTTAATAATATTGTAACGACTTTTTACATTTCTGTAATACAGTGATCGAAATCTCAATAAAACTATTATCCTTAAATTTTTTCACGTGTACAGTAATGATGCTGCACAAAAAATCAAATTTTCATTATACTCGCCATATTACGCCCAAGCGTGTAACGAGTGGCGGAGCCCACCTACGCGGCGCAGCGCTTGGGCTACACAACTCCGAACAAACGTCGCAACGGTGGCGAGCCGTTGGCGACAGTGTGACGATTTGGCCGACCACGCAATTGAACCTCACACCTCCCGCACCGATAGGGTGGGCTTAGCAACTGACCTAATCGGCCGGCACAATGCTACACAAGTCTGCAGCAAAATCATCTTGTTTGTCTGACATTTCCAACAAGCTGGCAAATCTTGCAGTAAATTCAAACAATAAACGCCATGGTTCTTGAAGGATTTGTGCAGCTGCAAGGACGACTGCATTCACACAAAACGAAATTAAATCATCGAGCTTGTGCTCGTTTCTAAGGGCCAAGAAATCGCGGCATAAAATGGGATGGATTATTTTGATATATCAAAAAATGAAGTTACAAAGTAAAAATTACGAGATTTTGAATAAACAGAAATTACGAAAAAAGATCTACATTTACTTGCCATTAACATGTTTTTTATTCAGAAACTCATTAACAACAATTTATTCAAGAATTTTTTGAAAAGGATGGCATACACCGCATTAAAGCAGTTTGAATAAATATAAAAAAGAATGTTTGACTTTTTCGTCTTTCTGCCGCTCTCAACTAGGGCTTATTTTAAAGGTAGGGCTTACATTAAAATCATCCTCAAAAATCACGCTAGGTTTTATTTTGCGTCTAGGTCTTATTATCGGGGAAACACGGCAATTACAACCAATTTAGCGAAACCACAAGCTTGATAATCTGATAGCGGATTATGCTAGCTATTGCTCTAACAAACTCTTCGCCGCAATGCGAACACAGTTTCAATGCGAGGAATCCACAAAGCTAAGTCATGAGTCCAATGCACCAACCACTTGGCCAATTCCCATGTGCCCCTTATTGCTGATTAAAACGTCACTTTAACCACAAACTCATACGGCTCACTCACGAATGAAAAAGTTTTAAGCCAAAATAGCTCAAAAACATGTTTCCCTACTGCCCTCTAACGGATTACATAACTTTGCTGGACTTTCATGAGGTTTCCTGAAATTTCACGTTTTTTACGTTTGACTCCAAGTCAGGCGCTCTGGAGTAACCCTTCATTATATTGATATTTTACCCACATTGAAATAAATATCCTCCGATAATTTGAAGGTCCTAGCTGTTGTCATTTAACAGTTATGAGCTTGTGAACATTTTCTTATTATTGATTTTTGACCTCAAACCACTTGACTGCCACCCCCGCAAGTTGTGAGACCCAAGTTTACGTCGAGGTCTATCATCCCTGAACATTTCAAGCCTCTAGCATCAGCGGTTGAAATGCCCTAGACTGCGCAAGATTGGCAACATTTATCGGTTTTTTGACTTTTGATCCCGAGTCATGTGACATAGAACGTTCATGGTTGGTACACTGCAAGGACATATCAAGACACACCAATCCTATCAAAATCAAGTTCTTATGTGTTTTGAATGAATAGTTATATGCCAAACGACATATTTGCGTATTTGACCTTTGACCCCAAGTGACGTCACGCAAAACTAATCATTGCTGGTGTTTTTGTACTCTCGTTGAGATGCATCTGCTACGTAAATTTGAAGGTCCTACCAGTTGCCATTCACAAGTTATTAGGGTTTGATCAAACTATTTGTCAATTTAATTGATTGACGTTTGACCTTTGACCTGTTGACCGCCACCCCCCAAAAGTTGTTAGGCACAAAATCACATAAAGGTCTATCATCCCTGGGAATTTCAAGTATCTAGCATCAGCGGTTCATAAACCTTCAAATGCACAAAAAACTGCTGAGGTTCGTTGATTTGACCTTTGACCCTAAGTGACGTCACGATCAGGTCATTGTTGTGCATATTTTTGTTCCCCACATTGATATGCATATACTGTGAAAATGTGAAGGTCCCACCTGTAGTCATTCAAAAGTTATTAGGTTTTGGTAAATTTGGTTTTTCGACCTTTGACCTTTAACCTGACGACTGCCACCCTCCAAAAGCTGTTAGGCACAAGTTCCCAATAAGATCTACCATCCCTAAAAATTTCAAGTCTCTAGCATCAGCGGTTCAAAAGCCTTAGGCTGCGCAATATTGGCAACCCTTCCCAATTTTTTTGACCTTTGACCCCGAGTCACGTGACATAGAACGTTTATAGTTGGTACACTGCAAGGACATATCAAGACACACCAACCCTATTAATTTCAAGTTCCTATGTGTTTTCCATCAATAGTTATTTGCCAAACGACATATTTGCGTATTTGACCTTTGACCCAGAGTGACGTCACGCAAAACTAATCACTGTTGGTGCTTTTGTACCCTGGTTGAGATGCATCTGCTCCGTAAACTTGAAGGTCCTACCAGTTGCCATTCACAAGTTATTAGCGTTTGATCAGAATTTTGATCATTTTATTTGATTGACGTTTGACCTTTAACCTTATGACGGCCACCCCCCAAAAGTTGTTAGGCACAAGTTCACATGGAGGTCTATCATCCCTGGGAATTTCAAGTCTCTAGCATCAGCGGTTCAAAAGCCTTAGGCTGCACAAAAATCTGTTAAGATTCGTTGATTTGACCTTTGACCCTAAGTGACGTCACGAACAGGTCATTGTTATGCATATAATTATTCCCCACATTGATATGCATATACTGTGAAAATGTGAAGGTCCTACCTGTAGTCATTCAAAAGATATTAGGTTTTGGTAAATTTGGTTGTTTGACCTTTGACCTTTAACCTGACGACCGCCACCCCCCAAAAGTTGTTAGGCACAAGTTCCCAATAAGATCTGCCATCCCTGAAAATTTCAAGTCTCTAGCATCAGCGGTTCAAAAGCCTTGGGCTGCACAAAATTTGGTGTTGAAAAAAAAAAAAAAGAAAAAAAAAAAAAAAAAGAAACTAGATGGCAGCTGCAAGCACCCGCTTATGGCTTCCCGATCAAGCTTACTAGGGACCCAAACGTCTAAGGGAACAGCACAGCGACTTCGCTTTTACAACTTAAAAAAACAACAACTCCCTGCAAAGTATTGGTGGGCATTATCACACATGAAGTAAGTTGAATTTCCTGCAGCCTGTGCTCCATAAACTTAATAATATTGTAACGACTTTTTACATTTCTGTAATACAGTCATCGAAATCTCAATAAAACTATTATCCTTAAATTTTTTCACGTGTACAGTGATGATGCTGCACAAAAAATCAAATCTTCATTATACTCGCGATATTACGCCCAAGCGTGTAACGAGTGGCGGAGCCCACCTACGCGGCGCAGCGCTTGGGCTGCACAACTCCGAACAAACGTCGCAACGGTGGCGAGCCGTTGGCGACAGTGTGACGATTTGGCCGACCACGCAATTGAACCTCACACCTCCCGCACCGATAGGGTGGGCTTAGCAACTGACCTAATCGGCCGGCACAATGCTACACAAGTCTGCAGCAAAATCATCTTGTTTCTCTGACATTTCCAACAAGCTGGCAAATCTTGCAGTAAATTCAAACAATAAACGCCATGATTCTTGAAGGATTTGTGCAGCTGCAAGGACGACTGCATTCACACAAAACGAAATTAAGTCATGGAGCTTGTGCTCGTTTCTAAGGGCCAAGAAATCGCGGCATAAAATGGGATGTATTATTTTGATATATCAAAAAATGAAGTTACAAAGTAAAAATTACGAGATTTTAAATAAACAGAAATTACGAAAAAAGATCTACATTTACTTGCCATTAACATGTTTTTTATTCAGAAACTCATTAACAACAATTTATTCAAGAATTTTTTGAAAAGGATGGCATACACCGCATTAAAGCAGTTTGAATAAATATAAAAAAAGAATGTTTGACTTTTTCGTCTTTCTGCCGCTCTCAACTAGGGTTTATTTTAAAGGTAGGGCTTACATTAAAATCATCCTCAAAAATCACGCTAGGTTTTATTTTGCGTCTAGGTCTTATTATCGGGGAAACACGGCAATTACAACCAATTTAGCGAAACCACAAGCTTGATAATCTGATAGCGGATTATGCTAGCTATTACTCTAACAAACTCTTCGCCGCAATGCGAACACAGTTTCATTGCGAGGAATCCACAAAGCTAAGTCATGAGTCCAATGCACCAACCACTTGGCCAATTCCCATGTGCCCCTTATTGCTGATTAAAACGTCACTTTAACCACAAACTCATACGGCTCACTCACGAATGAAAAAGTTTTAAGCCAAAATAGCTCAAAAACATGTTTCCCTACTGCCCTCTAACGGATTACATAAATTTGCTTGACTTTCATGAGGTTTCCTGAAATTTCACGTTTTTTACGTTTGACTCCAAGTCAGGCGCTCTGGAGTAACCCTTCATTATATTGATATTTTACCCACATTGAGATAAATATCCTCCGATAATTTGAAGGTCCTAGCTGTTGTCATTTAACAGTTATGAGCTTGTGAACATTTTCTTATTATTGATTTTTGACCTCAAACCAATTGACTGCCACCCCCGCAAGTTGTGAGACCCAAGTTTACGTCGAGGTCTATCATCCCTGAACATTTCAAGCCTCTAGCATCGGCGGTTGAAATGCCCTAGACTGCGCAAGATTGGCAACATTTATCGGTTTTTTGACTTTTGATCCGGAGTCATGTGACATAGAGCGTTCATGGTTGGTACACTGCAAGAACATATCAAGACACACCAATCCTATCAATTTCAAGTTCTTATGTGTTCTGAATGAATAGTTATATGCCAAACGACATATTTGCGTATTTGACCTTTGACCCCAAGTGACGTCACGCAAAACTAATCATTGCTGGTGTTTTTGTACTCTCGTTGAGATGCATCTGCTACGTAAATTTGAAGGTCCTACCAGTTGCCATTCACAAGTTATTAGCGTTTGATCAAACTATTTGTCAATTTAATTGATTGACGTTTGACCTTTGACCTGTTGACCGCCACCCCCCAAAAGTTGTTAGGCACAAAATCACATTAAGGTCTATCATCCCTGGGAATTTCAAGTATCTAGCATCAGCGGTTCAAAAACCTTCAAATGCACAAAAAACTGTTCAGATTCGTTGATTTGACCTTTGACCCTAAGTGACGTCACGATCAGGTCATTGTTGTGCATATTTTTGTTCCCCACATTGATATGCATATACTGTGAAAATGTGAAGGTCCTACCTGTAGTCATTCAAAAGATATTAGGTTTTGGTAAATTTGGTTTTTCGACCTTTGACCTTTAACCTGACGACCGCCACCCCCCAAAAGTTGTAAGGCACAAGTTCCCAATAGGATCTACCATCCCTGAAAATTTCAAGTCTCTAGCATCAGCGGTTCAAAAGCCTTAGGCTGCGCAAGATTGGCAACACTTTTCGGTTTTTTTGACCTTTGACCCCGAGTCACGTGACATAGAACGTTTATAGTTGGTACACTGCAAGGACATATCAAGACACACCAACCCTATTAATTTCAAGTTCCTATGTGTTTTCCATCAATAGTTATACGCCAAACGACATATTTGCGTATTTGACCTTTGACCCCAAGTGACGTCACGCAAAACTAATCACTGTTGGTGCTTTTGTACCCTGGTTGAGATGCATCTGCTCCGTAAACTTGAAGGTCCTACCAGTTGCCATTCACAAGTTATTAGCGTTTGATCAAATTTTTGATGATTTTATTTGATTGACGTTTGACCTTTAACCTTATGACTGCCACCCCCCAAAAGCTGTTAGGCACAAGTTCACATGGAGGTCTATCATCCCTGGAAATTTCAAGTCTCTAGCATCAGCGGTTCAAAAGCCTTAGGCTGCACAAAAATCTGTTAAGATTCGTTGATTTGACCTTTGACCCTAAGTGACGTCACGAACAGGTCATTGTTATGCATATGAATATTCCCCACATTGATATGCATATACTGTGAAAATGTGAAGGTCCTACCTGTAGTCATTCAAAAGATATTAGGTTTCGGTAAATTTGGTTTTTTGACCTTTGACCTTTAACCTGACGACCGCCACCCCCCAAAAGTTGTTAGGCACAAGTTCCCAATAAGATCTACCATCCCTGAACATTTCAAGTCTCTAGCATCAGCGGTTCAAAAGCCTTAGGCTGCACAAAATTTGGTGTTGAAAAAAAAAAAAAAAGAATTTTTCGGAAACAAAATATTTTTTATCTAGAAAGTGGGGGGCTGCCGGGGAAAGTTAGGGCGACCAAGGTGTAGACCTAGGTGGGACACACATTTGAACTCTAGGTCACTTTTGAATTGGAACAGTAGTTTAGCAGCTACAGCTGCTGGAAGTGTCAAAAAGTGCACAAATGGCCAAACAAAAGTAATATGGCTTCCCTTTTCGGGAAGCCATAAAAAAAAAAAAAAAAAAAAAGAATTTTTCGGAAACAAAATATTTTTTATCTAGAAAGTGGGGGGCTGCCGGGGAAAGTTAGGGCGACCAAGGTGTAGACCTAGGTGGGACACACATTTGAACTCTAGGTCACTTTTGAATTGGAACAGTAGTTTAGCAGCTACAGCTGCTGGAAGTGTCAAAAAGTGCACAAATCGCCAAAAAAAAGTAATATGGCTTCCCTTTTCGGGAAGCCATAAAAAAAAAAAAAAAAAAAGAATTTTTCGGACACAAAATATTTTTTATCTAGAAAGTGGGGGGCTGCCGGGGAAAGTTAGGGCGACCAAGGTGTAGACCTAGGTGGGACACACATTTGAACTCTAGGTCACTTTTGAATTGGAACAGTAGTTTAGCAGCTACAGCTGCTGGAAGTGTCAAAAAGTGCACAAATGGCCAAACAAAAGTAATATGGCTTCCCTTTTCGGGAAGCCATAAAAACTAGATGGCAGTTGCAGGCACCCGCTTATGGCTTCCCGATCAAGCTTACTAGGGACCCAACGTCTAAGGGAACAGCACAGCGACTTCGCTTTTACAACTTAAAAAAACAACAACTCCCTGCAAAGTATAGGTGGGCATTATCACACATGAAGTAAGTTGAATTTCCTGCAGCCTGTGCTCCATAAACTTAATAATATTGTAACGACTTTTTACATTTCTGTAATACAGTCATCGAAATCTCAGTAAAACTATTATCCTAAAATTCCTCACGTGTACAGTGATGATGCTGCACAAAAACTCAAAACTTCATTATACTCGCCATATTACGCCCAAGCGTGTAACGAGTGGCGGAGCCCACTTCCGCGGCGCAGCGCTTGGGCTACAAAGCTCCGAACAAACGTCGCAACGCAACGGTGGCGAGCCGTTGGCGACAGTGTGACGATTTGGCCGACCAGGCAATTGAACCTCACACCTCCCGCACCGATAGGGTGGGCTTAGCAACTGAGCTAATGGGCCGGCACAATGCTACACAAGTCTGCAGCAAAATCATCTTGCTTGTCCGACATTTCAAACAAACTGGCAAGTCTTGCAGTAAATTCAAACAATAAACGCCATGATTCTTGAAGGATTTGTGCAGCTGCAAGGACGACTGCATTCACACAAAACGAATATAAATCATCGAGCTTGTGTTCGATTCTAAGGGCAACAAATCGCGGCATAAAACTCACTTTTAAAGCAGCGATTACAGTGCTTAACAATCTGCGCAAAAATTGAAGGCTGCAATATTTTAGATAAAACTTCGCCCAAGGTATTGCAGATAAATCAATTGAAGTCACACTTGTTGATAAGTTGAAACTTAGAAGTTACAACTTAGTACTTACTTATGAATGGCAGCTTTTTAGCAACTTAAAAAGTGAAACGACTGATAGACCAACATTGCTCGCATTAAGTAAAAGTGCTGTGACTGCTTCAACAAAAACTTTGACACTGATCAAGATACAGCCAAACCGTTTTAAATTTGTCCAGTTACCCAATTGCATAAGGCGTGAATGAAATAAAGCAAACAAGTGCTAATTACAACCAGCTTCGCGTAACCACAAGCCTGATGATGTGATAGCGGACTATGCTAGCTATTACTTTAACAAACTCTTTGCCGCAATGCGAACGCAGTTTCAATGCGAGGAATCCACAGAGCTAAGTCTTGACTCCAATGCACCAACCACTTGGCCAATTCCCATGTGCCCCTTATTGCTGCTTAAAACGTCAGTTTAACCACAAACTCATACAGCTCACTCACGAATGAAAAAGTTCTAAAGGAAAATAGCTCAAAAACATGTTACCCTACTGCCCTCTAACGGATTACATAAATTTGCTTGACTTTCATGAGGTTTCCTGAAATTTCAAGTTTTTTACGTTTGACTCCAAGTCAGGCGCTCTGGAGTAACCCTTCATTATATTGATATTTTTGTTACCCAGATTGAGATTAATATCCTCTGACAATTTGAAGGTCCTAGCTGTTGTCATTTAACAGTTATGAGCTTGTGAACATTTTCCCATTATTGACTTTTGACCCCAAACCACATGACTGCCACCCCCCGCAAGTTGTGAGACACAAGTTTACGTCGAGGTCTATCATCCCTGAACATTTCAAGCCTCTAGCATCAGCGGTTCAAAAGCCCTAGACTGCGCAAGATTGGCAACATTTATCGGTTTTTTGACCTTTGATCCCGAGTCACGTGACATAGAGCGTTCATGGTTGGCACACTGCAAGGACATATCAAGACACACCAATCCTATCAATTTCAAGTTCTTATGTGTTTTCAATCAATAGTTATACGCCAAACGACATATTTGCGTATTTGATCGTTGACCCAGAGTGACGTCACGCAAAACCAATCATTGCTGGTGTTTTTGTACTCTTGTTGAGATGCATCTGCTCCGTAAACTTGAAGGTCCTACCAGCTGCCATTCACAAGTCATTAGCGTTTGATCAAACTATTTGTCAATTTAATTGCTTGACGTTTGACCTTTAACCTGTTGACCGCCACCCCCCAAAAGCTGTTAGGCACAAGTTCACATGGAGGTCTATCATCCCTGACAATTTCAAGTCTCTAGCATCAGCGGTTCAAAAGCCTTAGGCTGCACAAAAAACTGCTGAGGTTCGTTGATTTGACCTTTGACCCTAAGTGACGTCACAAACAGATCATTATTGTGCATATATTTGTTCCCCACATTGATATGCATATACTGTGAAAATGTGAAGGTCCTACCTGTAATCATTCATAAGTTATTAGGTTGTGGTAAATTTGTTTTTTTGACCTTTGACCTTTAACTTGACGACCGCCAACCCCCAAAAGTTGTTAGGCACAAGTTCCCAATAGGATCTACCATCCCTGAACATTTCAAGTCTCTAGCATCAGCGGTTCAAAAACCTTAGGCTGCGCAAGATTGGCAACACTTTTCGGTTTTTTTGACCTTTGACCCCGAGTCACGTGACATAGAACGTTTATAGTTGGTACACTGCAAGGACATATCAAGACACACCAACCCTAGTAATTTCAAGTTCCTATGTGTTTTCAATCAATAGCTATACGCCAAACGACATATTTGCGTATTTGACCTTTGACCCAGAGTGACGTCACGCAAAACTAATCACTGTTGGTGCTTTTGTACCCTCGTTGAAATGCATCTGCTCCGTGAATTTGAAGGTCCTACCAGTTGCCATTCACAAGTTAATAGCGTTTGATCAGAATTTTGATCATTTTATTTGATTGACGTTTGATCTTTAGCCTGTTGACGGCCACCCCCCAAAAGCTGTTAGGCACAAGTTCACATGGAGGTCTATCATCCCTGCGAATTTCAAGTCTCTAGCATCAGCGGTTCAAAAGCCTTAGGCTGCACAATAATCTGTTAAGATTCGTTGATTTGACCTTTGACCCTAAGTGACGTCACAAATAGGTCATTGTTATGCATATATTTGTTCCCCACATTGATATGCATATACTGTGAAAATTTGAAGGTCCTACCTGTAGTCATTCAAAAGATATTAGGTTTTGGTAAATTTGGTTTTTTGACCTTTGACCTTCAACCTGATGACCGCCACCCCCCAAAAGCTGTTAGGCACAAGTTCCCAATAGGATCTACCATCCCTGAACATTTCAAGTCTCTAACATCAGCGGTTCGAAAGCCTTAGGCTTTCAAAATTTGGTGTTGAAAAAAAAAAAAAAAAAAAGAATTTTTCGGACACAAAATATTTTTTATCTAGAAAGTAGGGGGCTGTCGGGGAAAGTTAGGGCGACCAAGGTGTAGACCTAGGTGGGACACACATTTGAACTCCAGGTCACTATTGAATTGGAACAGTAGTTTAGCAGCTACAGCTGCTAGAAGTGTCAAAAAGTGCACAAATGGCCAAGCAAAAACAATATGGCTTCCCTTTTCGGGAAGCCATAACTAGAAGGCAGCTGCAAGCACCCGCTTATGGCTTCCCGATCAAGCTTACTAGGGACCCAAACGTCTAAGGGAACAGCACAGCGACTTCGCTTTTACAACTTAAAAAAACAACAACTCCCTGCAAAGTATAGGTGGGCATTATCACACATGAAGTAAGTTGAATTTGCTGCCGCCTGTGCTCCATAAACTTAATAATATTGTAACGACTTTTTACATTTCTGTAATACAGTCATCGAAATCTCAGTAAAACTATTATCCTAAATTTCTTCACGTGTACAGTGATAATCCTGCACAAAAACTCAAAACTTCATTATACTCGCCATATTACGCCCAAGCGTGTAACGAGTGGCGGAGCCCACCTCCGCGGCGCAGCGCTTGGGCTACAAAGCTCCGAACAAACGTCGCAACGCAACGGTGGCGAGCCGTTGGCGACACTGTGACGATTTGGCCGACCAGGCAATTGAACCTCACACCTCCCGCACCGATAGGCTGGGCTTAGCAACTGAGCTAATGGGCCGGCACAATGCTACACAAGTCTGCAGCAAAATCATCTTGCTTGTCCGACATTTCAAACAAACTGGCAAGTCTTGCAGTAAATTCAAACAATAAACGCCATGATTCTTGAAGGATTTGTGCAGCTGCAAGGACGACTGCATTCACACAAAACGAATATAAATCATCGAGCTTGTGTTCGATTCTAAGGGCAACAAATCGCGGCATAAAACTCACTTTTAAAGCAGCGATTACAGTGCTTAACAATCTGCGCAAAAATTGAAGGCTGCAATATTTTAGATAAAACTTCGCCCAAGGTATTGCAGATAAATCAATTGAAGTCACACTTGTTGATAAGTTGAAACTTAGAAGTTACAACTTAGTACTTACTTATGAATGGCAACTTTTTAGCGACTTAAAAAGTAAAACGACTGATAAACCAACATTGCTCGCATTAAATAAAAGGGCTGTGACTGCTTCAACAAAAACTTTGACACTGATCAAGATACAGCCAAACCGTTTTAAATTTGTCCAGTTACCCAATTGCATAAGACGTGAATGAAACAAAGCAAACAAGTGCTAATTACAACCAGCTTCGCGAAACCACAAGCCTGATGATGTGATAGCCGACTATGCTGGCTATTACTTTAACAAACTCTTTGCCGCAATGCGAACACAGTTTCAATGCGAGGAATCCACAGAGCTAAGTCTTGACTCCAATGCACCAACCACTTGGCCAATTCCCATGTGCCCCTTATTGCTGCTTAAAACGTCAGTTTAACCACAAACTCATACAGCTCACTCACGAATGAAAAAGTTCTAAAGGAAAATAGCTCAAAAACATGTTACTCTACTGCCCTCTAACGGATTACATAAATTTGCTTGACTTTCATGAGGTTTCCTGAAATTTCAAGTTTTTTACGTTTGACTCCAAGTCAGGCGCTCTGGAGTAACCCTTCATTATATTGATATTTTTGTTACCCAGATTGAGATTAATATCCTCTGACAATTTGAAGGTCCTAGCTGTTGTCATTTAACAGTTATGAACTTGTGAACATTTTCCCATTATTGACTTTTGACCCCAAACCACATGACTGCCACCCCCCGCAAGTTGTGAGACACAAGTTTACGTCGAGGTCTGTCATCCCTGAACATTTCAAGCCTCTAGCATCAGCGGTTCAAAAGCCCTAGACTGCGCAAGATTGGCAACATTTATCGGTTTTTTGACCTTTGATCCCGAGTCACGTGACGTAGAGCGTTCATGGTTGGCACACTGCAAGGACATATCAAGACACACCAACCTTACACACTTCAAGTTCCTATGCGTTTTGACTCAATAGTTATACGCCAAACGACATATTTGCGTATTTGATCGTTGACCCCAAGTGACGTCACGCAAAACCAATCATTGCTGGTGTTTTTGTACTCTTGTTGAGATGCATCTGCTCCGTAAACTTGAAGATACTACCAGTTGCCATTCACAAGTTATTAGCGTTTGATCAAACTATTTGTCAATTTAATTGCTTGACGTTTGACCTTTGACCTGTTGACCGCCACCCCCCAAAAGCTGTTAGGCACAAGATCACATAGAGGCCTATCATCCCTGGGAATTTCAAGTCTCTAGCATCAGCGGTTCAAAAACCTTCAAATGCACAAAAATCTGTTAAGATTCGTTGATTTGACCTTTGACCCTAAGTGACGTCACGAACAGATGATTATTGTGCATATATTTGTTCCCCACATTGATATGCATATACTGTGAAAATGTAAAGGTCCTACCTGTAATCATTCATAAGTTATTAGGTTGTGGTAAATTTGTTTTTTTGACCTTTGACCTTTAACCTGACGACCGCCAACCCCCAAAAGTTGTTAGGCACAAGTTCCCAATAGGATCTACCATCCCTGAACATTTCAAGTCTCTAGCATCAGCGGTTCAAAAACCTTAAACTGCGCAAGATTGGCAACACTTCCCGATTTTTTTGACCTTTGACCCCGAGTCACGTGACATAGAACGTTTATAGTTGGTACACTGCAAAGACATATCAAGACACACCAACCCTATTAATTTCAAGTTTCTATGTGTTTTCCATCAATAGTTATACGCCAAACGACATATTTGCGTATTTGACCTTTGACCCCAAGTGACGTCACGCAAAACTAATCACTGTTGGTGCTTTTGTACCCTCGTTGAGATGCATCTGCTCCGTGAATTTGAAGGTCCTACCAGTTGCCATTCACAAGTTAATAGCGTTTGATCAGAATTTTGATCATTTTATTTGATTGACGTTTGACCTTTAACCTTATGACGGCCACCCCCCAAAAGTTGTTAGGCACAAGTTCACATGGAGGTCTATCATCCCTGACAATTTCAAGTCTGTAGCATCAGCGGTTCAAAAGCCTTAGGCTGCACAATAATCTGTTAAGATTCGTTGATTTGACCTTTGACCCTAAGTGACGTCACGAACAGGTCATTGTTATGCATATAATTATTCCCCACATTGATATGCATATACTGTGAAAATTTGAAGGTCCTACCTGTAGTCATTCAAAAGATATTAGGTTTTGGTAAATTTGGTTTTTTGACCTTTGACCTTTAACCTGATGACCGCCACCCCCCAAAAGTTGTTAGGCACAAGTTCCCAATAAGATCTACCATCCCTGAACATTTCAAGTCTCTAGCATCAGCGGTTCAAAAGCCTTAGGCTGCACAAAATTTGGTGTTAAAAAAAAAAAAAAAAAAGAAAAAAAAAAAAAAAGAATTTTTCGGAAACAAAATATTTTTTATCTAGAAAGTGGGGGGCTGCCGGGGAAAGTTAGGGCGACCAAGGTGTAGACCTAGGTGGGACACACATTTGAACTCTAGGTCACTTTTGAATTGGAACAGTAGTTTAGCAGCTACAGCTGCTGGAAGTGTCAAAAAGTGCACAAATGGCCAAACAAAAGTAATATGGCTTCCCTTTTCGGGAAGCCATAAAAAAAAAAGAAAAAAAAAAAAAAAAAAAAGAATTTTTCGGAAACAAAATATTTTTTATCTAGAAAGTGGGGGGCTGCCGGGGAAAGTTAGGGCGACCAAGGTGTAGACCTAGGTGGGACACACATTTGAACTTTAGGTCACTTTTGAATTGGAATAGTAGTTTAGCAGCTAGAGCTGCTGGAAGTGTCAAAAAGTGCACAAATGGCCAAGCAAAAACAATATGGCTTCCCTTTTCGGGAAGCCATAATAACAATTAATTGCCTTCCAAAAACGCTAACATTTTAAAGCGATTATCACAACTGTAAGCCAGGGTTGCCTTGGTGGGGAGTCCCGGGGGAGCTCGGCCTCCCTAGTTCTAAAAAAACTGTTTGTCGGGGGAGGGGGGGGCAAAGGGGGCTTTTTAAGTCGGCCAAGTCCTTGTGAACGTATTTGGTAAAAGGTTTACAAGGGGGGTGGGGACATAGCAGTGACTTAATGATTGAACGTGTATTTTCAAATCTTTTTTTCGTCAAACATCGAAACTTGTTTTCACAAAACAGCTGCATCTTTCCCACTAAGTCGATTAAGATATTGCAAATACATTGTTATATTTTCTGCATGTTTTTTGAAGCGTGGTGGGCAGTGCCGTATCAAGACATCTTCGAAGTTCGTTCCCCCGGTCGGGGTAGGGGGGGATTTGTAGAGGCCCCACAATATAGCTGTATAAGACCCACAACTAGAGTCAAAAATTTTAAAGAAAATTTCCTCAAAAAGCTGCTGAAAAAGCGCTATAATTGTAATTACATGATGTAGATTGCAATCAAATTTTCCGGGAAGGCATACCTCCGGACCACCCTAAAGTCATAATTGATTTTTATTCTGCAACAAAATTGCTCTGATTTTGACACACACCGAAAGAAACTGTGTGTACGAAAGTTTAGGGCGCCCATCCTGAGGAAATTTCTGGATACGTCCCATAGAATAATACAGCTAATGAGGAAAGTTAGCAACCGAGTCGAAAAAGCGCGAAACTGCCCAAATGCTCGTAGATATCAAAGGGTCCCATCTGGAGCTTTTTTAAAGAGGAGGGGCAACAGTCTTCACACGGCCCTGGCGGTTGGGCGTGGTCAAAAATAACTAACGCCAAAGGGAGCGTGACTGAAAAATTTTAAAAACACCTGGTATAAAATAATAGATTTTTTTGCATTATACAGGGCCCCCCAGTTCGAATTTTACCACGGCATTCTTGCTGTAAGCCCACAGCGCTTCGGCTTTAAAATGTCTTTTCCAATACTAAAAATTCGTTCAACTGCAGCACCAGAAGGAAGAGCAGTGGGCTACTGTAACAAATTAAAAGTTATATAAGTTTTTCCATCTACATGCATAAAAGCGTTTGCATCAATAGTTTGTGAGGCAGGCCCACAGCCAGGGGGGCAAGGGCGCGAGAGGGGGACTCTGCCTCCCTGGAAAAATTTTTGCTCCCCTAAAAGAATATTAGCTATTTGTACGTGCATATATTGGAGTTCATTGTGTAGTAAACTCGGCAAAGAATGTTCAACATTTGCTACATGCGTGATGAAAAAATAATCATTCGAAGAAACTCTCTTTGCATAACCCGAAACTGCGGTATTAGTCTTTGTTTTTATCATAAACAAGTCGCATCAAAAATTTGTTCCACCTGTACGTATTACCGTCTTCAAAACCCGCAACCAAGAAGGGCGCGGAAAATTTTTTGCCGAGTTTTTTGCTTGGTTAATCAATGACTAGCTAAAGTGTGGTACGATATTTTTACAGCTCAGATGGCCGAGTGGTATAGAGCGTCTGTCTCTTGAGCTGTAGACTCGGGTTTGATTCCGAGTCGGGTCAAACCAATGACTTGAAAATTGGTATTCACAGCTTCCCTGCTTGACGCTCAGCATTAAAGGGACAGTGTAGAGAACAAGCCGGCAAGTTTACTTGTTGTGCCGTTGGGAAAAGCACTTAGCGGGATTCCCCCCCATCTTAGTGTGGTAGGCAGATGGCTGGCAACTCCTAAGCGAGCTCGTGCAGCGCATTGTTCGCTTTCTCGTGATAGGAGGATAAACATGCAACTAAATAAAAATAAAAAATAGATATAATTCATATTGTATGTATAAAATATAAACTGAAGTAAGCGAACCGGCAGTTCTTAGAAAAAGTCGTCTCACCAACAAGCTCGCCTAGTTTTAGAAAAGTGGTGTTGTTTCACATCCTGATTTTTCACATTTTATCACATCACTGTAATCAGCGCCTTTGCGGTTTGGAAGAAAACTCCACTTTCACGGTAAGCAACAGCAAAGTGTGCGGACTTCGACTTTCCGGAAATTCGCATCAATGCGTCAAAGTTGAATTAAATTTCTGCTGAATGGTTTGGTGTATTTTTTATTAACGTCTGTACAGAAATCGAAGGGAGCTGCTTAAGTTACAATTAATCGCCCAGGTCTGTAGGCTGTATGTTCGCTCAGTTTGGGTGTCACCACAGTCACCAATAATAATTTAACGCAAAAAAATTAATTTGTTTTACATTGCACTCTTGTTTGCGAGTGACTGTAAGTAGTGTAGAGGAAAAAGCGGATTCTGTGTGGCATAGCAGTGAAGCATTCGATTCTTGGTCGTTAGGTTAAGAGTTCGATGCCCTTCATCGTTGCTGCATAAATATGCTACCTCGTTTGGTGTTGGCATTGTCTACGTCGGTGCTTCATTTCCGTTCTCCGTTTTTGTTTTTATGAAGAACTTGTGTACAATGAAGATGCGAAAAAGCGAACTTATGAGGGATAGATACTAATCACTGTAATCAGTGCCTCTGCGGTTTGGAAGAAACCTCCACTTTCACGGTAAGCAACAACAAAGTGTGCGGACTTCGACTTTCCGGAAATTCGCATCAATGCGTCAAAGTTGAATTAAATTTCTGCTGAATGGTTTGGTGTATTTTTTATTAACGTCTGTTTTAAACAAGAAAACAAAAAAGTTTTCCTTCGCTTTTTATGATGTCATAATCCGACGTTGCAAAATTTTCGTCTCTAGCCATGACTTTTCTGGGCGAGGTCTGTTTTCTTGGATTACTGCTCTTTTGGACAACCAAATGGACAAGTTTGTCACCAGAATTCCTTCCTCTGCAAGATCTTCCTCCATCGCGGCTTCGTGCTTTCCTTTGTCATCGCGAAGCGCACCGAACACGAACAGCAGACTGGCCTCAGCGACATCGAGTTTTTCTTCGCAAAAGCATCAGGATCGTTTACCAGATGGATGTAGGCTTAGTTCTTTTGAACCAATTTTACCTAAAAATTTCTCGCCCCTCTTGCAAAAAAATTTACCCCTTTTAGCATTTTCTTCTGGCTGCGGGCTTGCTGCGAGGGCGGGGCGAAAAGGAACTCCTCTGCTTAGTCGACATTGCTAGATCTTCGTTACTTTAATTGCGCGAACAAACAGCCAAAAAACTGTCTCGTAAACTTGCATCTCGGTCGTTGTGTCACTACTTGTCGAAGAATCTAGAGCAGTGGTTGTTAAACTGGGTTCGACCGAACCCCAGGGGTTCGGTGAGGCTGTAGCAGGGGTTCGGCTTAAATCAGAATAAGTTTTTGCAATAAGGCATACAGTTGTAGTAAATGACTATCTCTGCGTGGAATGATGCATCCCCCCACCATACTCTTTCAACGCTGTGTTTGATGAATACAATTTTTCCATAATTTCAAACCTATTTGATAACAATCATCTTTACGCCTTAAGCACGCATAAATCGAAAATGTGCGTTCGATGTATGCTTGCATGACACCTGTTGGGTTCGATACTTCCGACAAGTTTGAGAACCACTGATCTAGAGCATTGCCGGTTGCCTTGTTTAGTACCTTGATCATTTTTCTTTTCAATGCGGCTTCAGTTTCAGAGGGTTCGTCGAAGAACCAAGCTCATTATTATCAATGGAGTAAAATTAAATAATTTTTTCCCGTTTTTTTAGCGGACAAACATACCCCATAAAAGTAACTGTAACTTTTAAGGTTCTAAAGTGATAACTAGTTACAAATTCCGTTACTTTTGCAGAAAAGTAACTTAGTTACAGTTAATAAAAAAGTAATTACTTACAGTAACTAGTTACTGCCCACCACTGGTTAGCCAACTGTAGTCTATAGTTTAAGTCCACCACAAAATTTCTCATTTAGCTGATCATGTTCCAGTTCAGTTCAGTTTATTTTTTCGCCAAGCAACGCAATGCTGTCGCTTAGCAAGGAGGCAGCGAAAAGACACAGTGGTCATCGAGCCAGCTGCCACCTTACCAAGAACAGCAAAAACAATTTACAGCACAATAGAAATAAGCAACTACAAAACGAAAACAAATTAGGCTTATTATGTATAAAAAAACAAACTGCAATATGATACAATTTCCATACAGTCCTAACAGTGTTTAAGTATATCATTGCAAGTACAAATCAAATTTGCAATACACTGCCTAAACTAGAGCAGGGCTGGGTGGTCCAACTGCAGGCCCACGAAGTAATTTTTTTGGCCCTCGATGAATTACGCGCGATTTGCACGTTTACGTCGGAAAACATTCGCTCAGTCGTTGTTTTTGAAGTTTTTCACTGCGTTTACCTTTTTTCTTTTTAAATTTAATCCTGAACAGCCTGTACCGCTTCGTTTCATAATTTATGTGGTGTCTTATTCATCGAATTGCAACGGATTATGTTTCAGTTTGTGGCAGTTGTGGGAGTGAAAGGGCAGTTTCACATCGGGAGCAGCGAGGACGAGCCGGGGCCAAGCGGCAAAATGATGAAACACTCGACTTCCACACGCTTGCTTAAAACTTTCGGTCGTGTAGAGTCCTTCACGATCGCTTTTAATGTACCGGTACTGATAATAATTTTCATTTTTACGAACATGTGCTAGACACGAAAAAAAAGAAGAATGCCAAAACAGCAGTAACGATACAAACCTTTGAGTTACTGATTTTAACGACACAATCACACAGGCAGTGTCGCAGTTTAAAAATGTTGCCAAATAAGTTTAGTATTACGAAATTAGGAGAAGGGGTATAATTATTCGCTACTTAGTGATTTGTTTTTTGATGGTATTATTATCGTTAAACAATGACACAAAAAGTCGTTTAAAGGTTCTGTTTTATGCGTAATAAGACATAGCAAGTAGCAACATCTTCTATTAAGCCATAGCTTTTCAACTAGGGGTCCATGGCGTCCTGTTCAATGGGTCCATGAGGTCCGTTAAAGAGGTCGACATTCTGTTACTTGAATTTGATGTATTTTTTTATAATTTTTTTGCTTACACGCATATTTTAGTTGTCAATTCGCGAGTCTTTCTGCAGTGAAGACCTTCTATTTGATTAGTCGTGGGCTTTTCTGAGGTGAAGACCCTTTTCTTTTTGCTCCTTCACACACCAGTCATGGTTTTTTCCTGCAGTGGAGACCTATCACCTTTTTCGGGGTCCAAGAAAATATCTGAATTGGCATAGGCTAGTGGTGCACGAACCAAAATCAATTGAAAAGCCTTGTATTAAACATTGGCCCGTGGGATAAGTAAGCAGCTTTTTATGGCCCGCGGTATAATTTAGTTGGACTACACTGAACTAAAGCATAGGTGTGGTTAATGAAGAAATACTGCTACTCGATACATGAGATGGGTGCGATACTTAATTTTTGAGTTAATCGACATCGATACACAATACTTGAAAATAGAGTTAATCGATACCGATACACGATACTTTGAAGAGGTGTTAAATCGATACCGATACTCGTATCACCGATACAAATATCTCCATACAATATCAGGAAAAAAATCAATTAAAAAGATTGGTTTACAAATGAATTAAAAAAACTGCTACAAGTTTGCAATCTGCGGACAATTGCAAAACGTAAAAATATCACGTATTTTTTTAATTTTTTTTGCATGATATGTATCCTCCTATCACGAGAAAGCGAACAATGCGCTATACGAGTTCGCTTAGGAGTTGCCAGTCATCTGTCTATCGCACCAAGATGGGGAAATCCCGCTAAGTGCCTTTCCCAACGGCACAACAAGTAAACTTGCCGGCTTGTTCTCCACACTGTCCCGTTAATGCTGAGCGTCAAGCAGGGTAGCTGTGAATACTAATTTTTAAGTCATTGGTTTGACCCAACTCGGAATCAAAACCCAATTTACAGCTCCCGAGGCGGACGCTCTTACCACTCGGCCATCTGAGCTGTTAATTGGGATATGTTACAATTTCACGATTAACGTCGTTCAATGGCGTTACGAAACAATTGCAAATAGGCTAGTGATAAGAGAAATTCGCGGACAGTACGTCGCTTTGAATCAATGAGGGAATTTAGCTTCATTTCACATTCTTCAGAAACCGTAAATGAACACGCAGTCAACACCTGGTAAGATTGATCGTGCTCAAAAACAGTATCGAGATACTTGTATCGGCGATGCACAAAAACATGCTTAATCGATACCGATACGCGATACTGTAGTTAAACACTTAATCGATACCGATATCGATACAAAAGTATCGCGCGATACGTATCGCCGATACAAGTATCTCGATACTGCCCATCTCTACATGCTTATCAAATATTCTTGATACACTTTTTTAAATTTGTTCTTGGGCCACAATTCTAAAACAAATTTACAGTTTCAAATCAAATTTACGAAGCAGGGCAATGGTCAGATTTACTATACACTGTAACTTAAAAACCAGAACCTAATTCTGGTTAATGAACAATACTGCTACCGGTACCTAATACATGCTTATCAAATATTTTTGATACGCATTTTTAAATTTGTTCTTAGGCAATAACCTTATTTCTTCTGGAACCCATTCCATATCCGTTGTCCAATATATGAGATCATGGCTTTGTCTAAATTGGTGCGAATGCTGGGTATAAAGTAGTTTAGTTTAGAAGAAAGTCTTGTCCTATGATGATGAATGTGGGTCATAGGTTTAATGTCAGAAGCGAGCATGTTTGTGAGATTATTGGTTCTCAAGAGAGTCAGGGTGATGATGAATCGAATGCAATATTTTGGCTACTTCTATTTTATAAATATCATCTAATTTTAGAAGCTGTAATTCAAAAAATAAAGGAGATGATGGAGCTAAATATTGACTTCTTGTGATAATCCTAACAACCCGTTTTTGAATGGTTTTAATTGGCTTTAGTGTAGAATGGGAAGAGAGCCCCCAACAAGTAATGCAGTACTTTAAATAGGGGTAAATTGAACTGTTGTATAAAAGCTTAAGAGTATGTGCATCGACATAATGTTTTAATTCGGAGATTGCCCAAGCTCCTCTGGCTAATTTTGAATTTAAATATTGAACATGTTGTTTCCAATTTAATTGATCATCAATCATGATCCCTAAATATTTAGTGTGGGTTGTTTGTTGTAACTTGTTTTCACCAATCCTAATATCAAACTTATGATCAACGTTTTTCTTAGCAAGTATCATAAAATTAGTTTTACTATAAGTTATGGTGAGCTGGTTTGTTCTCATCCATTCGTCTACTTTTAGGATATAATTCATTATTTACTAATTGTTGTAATTCTATTTCAGATCTACTTGATATTTCTAGGTTTGCATCGTTAGCAAACAGCTTTACTTTGAAATTACATGCAGAAGAAAAGTCATTTATATACATGAGAAACAACAAAGGACCCAGTGTAGAACCTTGGGGCACCCCACAATTTATTTGATGATGATTCGATTTGGTATTGTTAATGATAGTATACTGTTTTCTATTTGACAGATAACTTTTAAGTAAATCAAGTGGTAAACCTCTAACGCTGATTCGAGAAGCCTTGATAAGAGAATGTTATGATATCAAGGTATGAAGCCTTGATTGGAGAATGTTATGATTTAGAGTGTCCAAAGCCTTAGCGATATATAGATAGAGGGAGCAAGTTACGCTTTTATTTTCCAAACTTTCAATAGTACTATCACAGATCTTTGACACTGCCATTCCAGTTGAATGATCTTCCCTGAAACCGAATTGAAATTCATAAAGAAAATTGTTACTGATAAAATAATGATATAGTTGTTTGTGCAAGCATTTTTCAACTATTTTAGGAAAAGGAGAAATAAGGGAAATTGGTATGTAATTACTGTAATTTTTTTTTTGTGCCAGATTTATGTACAGTTACTACCTCAGCAGATTTAAGTGCATCAGGATAAATTACTGCGGAAATGCAGAGGTTGTATGGATTTGCTAAAGGTTCTGCAATGACAGAAGCAGCCATCTTAATAAATTTGATAGGAGGACAATCTGATTTGGTACTTTTTTCAGGATTTAAGGATTTAATGTGGATATATACCTCTTCCCTGAAATGGGGTGCAAGAAAAAAGAATTTTGGCTTGGTTTAATTAGGGAGTGACCGAACAAGGTTTCCCACAGCTGTTGGTGGAAGGTTCAGGAATCTTATTGGCTAAATTAGATCCAATTGTAGCGAAGTAATCATTGAATGCCTTTGATATTTCAGAATCATTCTCAATTATTTTATCGTTTTCAAATTCTAAGCCAGTAATATCTTGACTCCTAATTTTTTTGTACCTAACAAGGTCATTTATTGTTTTCCAAACAAGCTTACTGTTGTGTCGTGCATTTTGAACTTGGTTATTGAAATACTGCTTTTTAGCTAATTCTTTTACATGTGTTAATGTGTTTCTGTAACTTTTGAAATGTCTTATTGCTGATTGTGATTTGTCTTTTAGAGTTCGTCGATATAATTGATTTTTTGTTTTTATCGAAACCAATATGCCTTTAGTAATCCATGTTTTTTTTCGCAATTTTTGTTCCAGTCTAGTTACTTCACGAAATGGAGCATGTTTGTTTAGTGTGTCATTAAAAACATTGAAAAACCTATCACAGATTGGGTTAGGATTTGATTCAGACATGACAGCTGAGTCAAATTCAGATAGCTGGTAATCTAAATCTTCCAGGAATTGATCGGCTACGAAGTGTTTCATATTTCGGGTATAAATATTACAGGATCTTTTCATAGGTTTCAGCTTTCTTATGCAGGTGACAATTGGCATATGATCAGATATGTCACTCAATATAATGTGTGATGCAACTTCATTAGCAGTAGTGTTTGAATAAAAATGATCAAGCAAAGACGGAGTGTTATCCAGGTGAGTGGCGTTTTCAATAAACTGCTTGCAGCCTAGGCTGTAGAGAGTGTTCTGGTTAAAATTTATTTGGGCGGTGTTAGTGTTTAGTAAGTTTATATTTATGTCACCACAGAATCAAAATTGATTAGCACACTTACTTAATTTATTAATTACAGATTCTAGACTGTTCAAAAATGTTGTAATATCTTATCTGGGATGTCTATGGATTACCCCTAGAGTACATTTTTCATTATTTGGCAGTAACAGCTCAATCCATAAATCCTCACATTCCTCAGAATTTAAACTCAATGATGTGACAACTGCATAGGTGTAGTCACATTTGATAAACAACCCAACTCTATCGGATGTTGTTTTGGAATTTACGTGTACAAAGTTATAACCAGGTAAAGAAAGGTTTGGCAAGGAGTCATTTAACTTTGTTTCGGAAATTGCTATGACATCTGGTAATTTTTTCAGTTGCTGTAAAAGTTCCTCTAACTTCTCAAAATTTTTTAACAAACTTCTAACATTAACATGCAAAAACACAAAATCATTTGAATTTTCATACATGCAACTAAATGTATTCACAGGGCAGTATTGACTTGTATGAGTGCCGGTAGACAAGTCAGCATCACTGCTAGATAGATTGGGAATTATTTTTGCATCGCAATGTAATGCCACTGTATCATCATTACTTAGGGCATGAAAAGGAAATATGGTGCTGCAACAATTCAAGCAATAATATGGTTCATTTGAGGTTCCTAACGAAACAAAGTCATTGTGTGATAGCAATGTGCATTTTAAATGCAACCATGTTTCACATATAACACAAAAAATGCTATGTTGATTTGACTTACACAACTTTTTACAACTGGCCCAAGGAAATTTTGTTACCATCATACAAACACACTTCCAGAAATTAAAAAAAAAAAGCATTTAAATACTGGTAAATAAAGCAAAAGATGGGCACTTAACACCAAGCGATGTATCACACAAAAATCAACTGTTGAAACAGGGTTTTGGAAAGGTTTCTATTGTTTAAAAATGCGATTCTACTTTCTATCGATGTCAATATGATAAAACTTATTTTTGAAGAAAATCAAAATAGTCAGTAACTCTGAGAGTCTTACCATCTTTTGCTTCTTTGTAGTAGGCCTAAATGCTTCCGTCAATGGACGAATATGAGAAGATGACTCTATCTTTTCTTTGTTTTTCTAGTTTTTCAGTGCATTTTTTCCTCTAGTTTGTGAACGACTCAGTAATGAAAAATCGAGTGCCTTTTAGGTTTTTTTTTTAAATAAATGTCTTTTTTTACATTGTGACTGACGAATTGGACTATAGTTGGTTTAGATGAGAGCTCATTTTGCTTGATTGTTGAAAACAGCCTGTGGGTTTGATCTAAATCCTCGCTACATAGCTCATAATTCAAACGCTCCCAACAAAATTGCTTGACCACTTGATCAGTATTCTCATTTCGATTCATCGGTAAGCCATGGAGAACCACACAATTTCGTCTTGAGTATTGACCAAGATTATCAACTTCAATCTTCGCTTGTTTCAGTTCCGGTTTTACCTGTGTAGTTTCAGCTTCTACTTTTTGCTCAATTTTGTTTTGGATCATTCTGGTAAATTCTTGATTTCTGCAGCTAGCTTCTGCACAATTCTATGCAAAAATCTCTGATCTTTTATGAGATTGTTAGCCAGGTTGATTGTACCAGTGTTTGAAGACATCTCTTTCACATTACTAACATAATCTGAAGCATCATCTTCAATACTGGTGGTAGAATTGGCGGGAGAATCATCTGCAGCACCCAAAAAATTGATGACTACTGGATTTGTTTCGGCATAGTTTATGATTGAATTGCGAAGTATTCCAGAATTTTTGAAAAAATTCTCAATGAGGGATTCTAGTTGATCCATAGACATTGCGTATACAGTGAGTGATACTCAAAATCAAAAGCATTGAAATGTGAAATTTTTATTTAAACCCTATTTTTAACCAATAGAAACTAACCAATACACGATGCACATTTTCTTATTATATGCAGGCAAACAATACCAGCACTCGGTAACATAAAGTTCTCTTTTTGCAATCAGCCTAGCAAATTAATTTTACATTGGTACATACAGAGTTAATTGCTGAGCTAGTTGGTAAAGGATAACGAGCAGAACTTTACTTTTATTATGACAATACGCGCGTTTATTATGGCCATTCTCTCCCATACTGCATCATTGCGTCGATACACTAGTTGCTTACAAGGCGCGTAAGATGTGAAGCAGAGTTTTAGTTTTGAGTTCACTTCTCGTCGCGGCTTCGCTTCAGTCTAGATATTCCATATGATAGCTTTCTTTTTTTCGCTGCCTTTGAAACAAGTTACTGATTCGTGATTAATAAGTACCCGTATTATAAATCAAAGCTTATGGTTTTATCAGTTAACTACATGACTAAAAAGCACAAGACCAAGTGGGATAGGTTAATGGCTGTCTAGTCTAGCAACTTTCCATACTGCTGCTGTTAATAGGCTAGCTTGCTGATAACTTGCCTGCATTTTTGCATTTGTATCCACTAACCATAACAGTATTTTATTAATAAAATTACAAACTAGTTTATTTCAAAATATCTCAGTAAAACTAAAGAGCGTACAGCCAGTACCGTAGGGCCCCAGGACAACATCAGCATGGCATTTGACTCTATGACAAAACAAAACGGCAACCCTAACCGTTTTAATCATCATATCACCATGAAAATTAAAAACTATTTACATGCTCTTTGCAATTAAATTAAATAAAACAACTGCAACAATTTAACATAAATTGCAGCAATTTAATAAATTGCAACAGTTTGATCAAAATTAGATGAAAAAGTGATGCAAAATTTTATATTGCCAGTCTTTACAAACGGCGCCCCGTATAGAACACAACGTAAAGTTGTCAAACAATGAAACACACACTATGCAATAGAGATGTGCTTAACCGTTACTTTTGAGTAACGGTTCCAAGTGATTACTTTAGAAAAGATATTTGACACTTTTTATCCGTTACTTGTATTCGTTTAGGTAATCACCAGGGCAACCAAAAGTCAATAAAGTCAAATATTATTACCTGGCTCAGAAAGTTATCAAACTTCTACTAAGCATGTTTTAGCTTCAAACTAGGCGCAGTTTAAAAGTTATTAGGTCAAAACTCAAAATAAGGTCAAAATGTTGCGTTGGGTCAAAATAAGGTCAAAATCTGCGTCGTGTATATTGTTTGATATGCATTGTTTAATAAATAGATGAAGCAAATTACGTCGTAATCATTGGTTACCAGCTTATGGAAAGCAAACTGGTAGTCCCTTTTTCAACATAAACGCATTAAAACTCCATTCGAGTATAAAAGTAGTAAACTGCGTTTATGACGAGACAATCGTTTTCGAATAATTCCAGAATTTCATTGTTATATCGCTGTAGCCGGAGATCGAGTTTTTGAGAATTAGCTTAATTCTAACAGTGACGAAAAGCGCGGTTGCCAGATTGGACTATCTTGGGTACAAATTCGCGAAATTTGGACCTTTTTTAACTTGTTTGGACCGAAAAAAAGTTATCTTGTACCTTTGGACTAATTTGACTGAAACAATTTTAGTGCTATTTTGCTCGTTGTTTACGTTGGTTTCGTTGTACTTCGTTCATAAAAAACTATTCAGCATTATTTTTACTTGCTTAAACATGTTGTTGCTTTTTTGTGATAAAATTTTTAATTCAAAAACAACGTCAAAATTTTAAATTATTTAGGTCAAAATTTTAAAATTTTTAGGTCAAAATCTGGTTGCCTTAATAATCCCGAATCAAAATCTATTCGAATCTAAAAAGAGCAGCAGAATCAAAACAATTAAATACCACGCGACGACGAATATTTTTTCTCTTTTGTTTGCCATGACGCTCACATGCAGAGAGAAAATATCTGATACTTAGTAATCATTAAGGATTCGACTCACTGACGATTACCATTATCAAGCACGTGGCAAACGAATCTTTTTTCTTTTTTGTCTGGCTTGACGCTCACAAGCAGAGAGAAAAGTAATCATTAAGGATTCGACTCTCTAACGATCCCATTATCAAGGACGCGGCAAACGAATCTTTTTTCTTTTTTGTCTGGCTTGACGCTCACAAGCAGAGAGAAAATATCTGGTACTTAGTATGGGGCGCCGTTGTGAAAAAAAAAAACGATTTAGCAACTTTTGTACGAATTTTCAGCAACATTTACACAGTTTCACAGCTATTTAACTAAAGTGAAGTAAACTGCAGCTAAAACGCTTTGAAAAGTGCAATAACAGCCAAGTGTAACGACATTTAATAAATAGCAGCGACATTTATTAAATAGCGGCGATATTTAATAAATATCGCTGCTATATATTAAATATCGGCGATATTTAATAAATAGCAGCAGCATGTAATAAATAGCAGTGACATTTAATAAACAGCAGCGACATTTAATAAACAGCAGCGACATTTAATAAAGCGCAGCGACGTTTAGCTCAGATGAAAATCAGAGCTTAGACGTTGTGTTGCCATTTTTTGTTTATTTTCAAATTTTTTATAAAACTTACAAGGAGTTTCTAGTCTACTTGATTGTTAGACTAATTTGGCAATAAATGAAAAAAGCGAGCAATTTTGGTATGGAGTAGATGATAAAGTAAGTATGGAGGAATATGGGGAAGTGCGTTGGGGTGTGGGGACGAGTGGAAAAGAGTAGGGGAGGTGTAGAAAAGTATTATTCACCACACTTTTCTACACCTCCCCCACTCTTTTCCACTCGTCCCCATACCCCAACGCACTTCCCTACACCCTCCACACTAACCCCATACGCTCTTCCACACTTCTCCCACACTTCCCCACCCCCTAACACACTTCCCCACTTCTTCCATATTTCTCGACTTGACCCAACTCCCCAAACTACCAAAAATTTCCCAATTTTCCCACCATCCACACTCCCCCAAATTCTCTACACTTCCCCGATTCTTTCCCATACTCCCTCATACTTACTTTATCATTTACCCCATATGAAAATTTCTCACTTTTTTCATTTATTGCCTAATTAGTCAAGCAATCAAGTTCACTAGACGCATAAAAAGTTTTGAAAACCAAAATAAACAATGGCAACACAACATCTAAGCTTTTTAAAAAGTTTTGCGTTATTGTGGTCATACATAATAATGCTCTTTTATTGAGTGGATCCATTGTAAGAATTATACACAGGCCTGCACTGTGGCTGTACTCTAAAGCCGCGCCTACACTATTATTTATGCGTGAAGTTCTAGCTTACTGGCTTGGCTTACCGGTACGTGCTTGAAAAGCTCAAACTGTCTACACTACAATATTTGCAATCGTCGTGACGTGCCTTCTAAGCGACGTCATACGCTTCACTCATGAACAAAACCATGGCAATGTAGTTAGCGCGAAATTTGTCTTTTCTTGTTCCGGATCAGGCGCGAAACAGAAAAGCAAGTTAAGTGTGCTGAAGCTAAGTACTAGGGTTGAATCTATTAATTTTTTGATTTTAAAATTCATTTGAAGGTTAAAAATCTAAATCCAAGCTCATCAAAAACTTGTGAGCAGATCCAATTTTAATCCAAACATAGCAGATAGAAGTTGTTATCAATGTAATCACTGCATTCTTAATGCGCGAGCTAGTGTCGAAAAATTATTTTGTCAGCTTCACCATTAGTTACTTGGATTGTAACAGCAAAATGCTTTAATAGAAAAATTACAAAAAACATTTGAAAAGACGTGAGTGACACGCAAAACAAGGTGAAAATTAATGAAAATAACGAAATGGAAAAGTACAATCTAATTTTCATTAAAAGAGCCTGAAAAAATGTTAACTGTCCTCAGCGTCCTTTTCCAAAACAACACCAAGAAAGTTCATGACTGTATGTTGAAACTTGATTTTTTGGCTTAAGGTAACTTTTGGCTTCCATGCCCAGACTTTTAAAGAAAACTTCTGCACGATGTTGCTCACATTCTGGAAAAAACAGCGTAGTGAATTAGCAAGCAAGACGTTGCTGCAGTGGGTCCAGTGGTCTGTCTGTCCCTATAACACGTGTGTGCAGCAGATATAATTCACACTGAATGCTTGAAAATATTCTTTTTGTTCCCCAAATCCTATGACAGTTTTTTTCAGCTTTGCAATTTTTTTTTTTGTTTTGCAAAATTATTTGGTCTGGTTGCGGCGATGCAAAAGCAGAAGGATTTACTGGTGGCAGTGATCATCAAATCTACAGTACATAAAATCATGCAAATGCTTAGTAAAGATAAAATAATTTACTAATGTTCATTTCATTTAACAAGTGCTGCATTAGTTCTGTAGTGCCAAAATGATTGACTTGACGCACTGCATAATTTGGCACACATTTCGTGCGCCATCTGCTGGCACTGGAAATCTCAGAAACATTATATATTCGTGGAAAATACGAAAACCTTGTACAAAGAGTACAATACACAAAATCAAAGTACACAAAGCATCTTACCACAAGAAGAATCTTTGGTTGAATTAATTGCTTCAATAAGAGCATCTGTCTTATCGTCTTCTAAAGCTCTGCATCTTTTCTTTGTTCTTGGTACTAAGAAATAGGATAACAGCTACTAAATTGATGACTAGAAACGCTACGAAGCAAGTTCAAATAATTTTGTAACAAGTTTGATCACAAAGTTACGATACCATGCATATTCTGTTGTTTCAACATGAAACGCTGAAAGCATACAGAAAAAGTCCAGTTAAAACATTTTCCGTAAAGCTTGCTATGCAGTGCTATAGTCCAACTCTAAATTTGAACAATGCACCAACCTTTTCTCTTTTTATTTATAAAAGAATCTGTCTCATATGCCGGGGAAACGCTTTCGACGAAATACTCCACTTCTTCGGCTTGTAGAACCGAATCTTTCGGGATCGAGGCTGTAAGTACGTTTCAAGGAAGCCCATTGATTTGTACAAGTCACATAGGACTTTTTCGGAGCCAGCATCGCCTGATCAGATCATCAACACCTCTTCTTTTTCTATTTTGTATTTTTCGCGCATGCCTTTCCATGCGATTTTGCACATATCTTCTGCAAAATATTAGCAAACGATTATAAATTAAGATTTCTGGTTACTTGCACTTTATTTTATATAGCTTGCAACCAATCATAACTTTGGAAAAAGGAAAAGTTAAAACATTAATTTTCTTCATCATTTCTTTTAAAATAAGAAATATACTCAAAAGAGCCTGTTTGTGAAAGCTTTTTTACTGTTCATAAAATGCATGAAATCAAGTGAAATAGCTTGACAGGTAGTTGAATTCACAAATATTGTATACCTACACCATTTATTCATTAGGCATTGTAGCACCTTATAGGTACTGCAGCACCTTATTAGTGCATGCTCTGCCAGTACCTAAAAAACCCAAAATTGGAAAAACTAGTTCTCAACCAGCTGATTGGCACATCGGTAAAAAACATTGCTATTGGCACGGGAGGTCTGGGATTTGACCTCTTTTCAGCGACATGGCCTAGCGGTGACAAATCCCACATGACAAGTTCAATTTTCGGCGGGAGCTGATCGCACTGAACATATTTATACCCGGTGGCTGCTGACTCAAAGTGGGCCAGCTCACTTTGCAGTTTCCCTCCATTACTGCTAAATTTAAGTGTACAATAGTTCGAAAAATAATCTCGGTTATTTATATTCTTATATTTACATTCATATTTTTAAAGGTAAACGGCACAGTCAAAACTGCTTTTGGTTAAAAAAAGCAATTTGTGAAATTGAAAGTGGTACAATTTAGAAAAGTGTTGAAAGTAATTTGCCATATAATTTTTCAAAATCACAATGATAATCACAAGTTCATCAAAAACTGTTAGCCCTAATTAATTATAGATGATACATTCAATGCAAGTACAATAATCAGATAATTATGTAAATTGATAAAAAACAAAAGAAAGCAATTAAACCATATCGCTACTCAAAACTGCTAATATTTTTTGGCAAAATGAAGAGTTTTCAGCAATTTTTCAACTATTTCCCCCTTCAAACAGTTTATGATTTTTTTACATCACACACACGGGTCTTGCACATTCTACTTCTGCATTGATTTTAAACCAGTAAAGGTTACTACCAGCTTATACTGGTATCTCCAAAAAGTATAACAACAGAACTATAAAACAAAAAGATGAGTCCAACAACTTAAATAGTATTATAAATCTAACATTTGAAATAGCCTACCAGTAAGCATTAGCCATTTTTGGCAATCTACAATACATTACGTCCTTCCACGCCACAACCTTTTGCAACACATTTCCGTGCGATCATTTGTGATATTCGATCAGTAATTCGGATGCTGCCACCATGCTTCTCATGTTACTTTTCTTGATCTTCTATTCTCCCCTTGCATGTTACAACGTTTATCGTTTTGTTGCTTCTTCCTTTTCTCGTGCTGTCCAATTATACTGTATATTGTTTTTGTATATTATTCTTGTGTTGACGGTACGGAAATAAAAGTCACTGACTAACTATATCCGCTGCTTGTGGATTGAACAAGCATGAAAATATTTGCATATAGATACCGGTAAGCAATAAATTTTTTTGACTGTCATAAAAATATTATTCATCCACAGCTTTATACCGATATACGTATATAAATTAAAGGCAGTGTCTATTTTGCCGCAAGTTAACCACAGGTCACACGAAGCCGAGCCGAACTCGATTATTTACCCCAGGTCAGACGAAGTCAACCTTGGGATTACATCTTATTCTATTCTATTGTCTTCACGAACCCAATTGTTAACCCCAGGTCACACGAATCCGAAGCGAAACGAACCGAAGCCGCGACGAGAATCGAACCCAATACTAGTGCAGCGCTTCCCTTCTTACGCGACGCTTTATCCACTAAGCTATCGAGAAGTCATGGCAATTGAGCACAAAACATCGGTTAAAAACCCACCACGTCACTTACGGCAAAATAGAGCTAGAAGCTATTTTGCCGTTAACGGCAAAGTAGACACTACCTAAATTAAAACAAAAATGTGTCCGAAACAACGTGCACAGATAATAGCCTCTACGTTAAAAACCAATGACTAAATTCACAGACATTTCCAGCAAACTATCGTATATAGACTGTACCAGTACCAGTAGCCTTAATGTAGAAAGTAGGGAAATATCACCCATACGTAATACCGGTAGCCTACCACCTTTTGTTATTTCTTGAAAAAGCAAAGTTTATATATAAGATGTAACTGCTTTTCACAAAAGAGATCTTAGATCAGGGGATCTTAACCTTTTTTGTCTCGTTTACCCCTTGCCGAAATAAAAAAGTATAATTTACTCCCAGTGTACCACTACTGCTTTTTCAATACTGAAAATTGAAGTTTTCCTTGGTCTTTGATGCAGAAAATTTACCCTCTTGGTAAGTAAAATTTATCCCCGGGGGGTAAATTTCTACCCCCAGGGGGTAAATTTCCCTACGGTTAAGAACCCCTGTCTTAGACTACTGGTATCGTGCTAGTACATCTTGGACTTTGGAAAAGTTGAGAGGGGAAACGATACCGATACTCAGTACTGGTACTTCAGACATGCTGGTCACAGCAATTTTTTTTTTTTCAAATGTCCAACTTAATTGCAAGCACCACCGTACTGGACTAGCCCTGAGTCTGGACTGGAATATATGCCATGATCAGGCCAAAATCTCACAGTAAACGCAGTAGAAATTTGTAACGAGAACAAACACAGTCCAAAACACAAATGAAATATGTATCACCACAGTACAAAATATCGCAAATTATAATAAGTTACAAAGATTAATATTTCATTGTTGAATAATGAAGATCATCCATGACCCATTACATGAGCAGAAATCCATTCAAATTCAATTAATATTAACAAAACATTTCCATACATTTAAAGTATTTATATTACAACCACACATGAAAAATAAAAATACAAAAATAAAAGTAGTTATAGACTTTAATCCTATCATATAAACTTAATAAAACAAAGCAAATGTTAGATAGATAACACTTATTGCGATTAGCCTACTATTAGGCTATCGCTTATATTAAGTTATAAGAAACGTCTGCAATGGGCGCAGTCTGTTTTTGAGCTGGACCTCTATATCCTCTTATTGCTGTGAGAGTTGCTTTCAAGAGAGCAAAACGAATCTTCTTGCGAATAAAAGACATAATATCAGAATATGACTCTTTTGTTTTAATAGCAAGATTTTTCGCAATTCTCTTGTTGCATTTCTCACATTCAGGACTCATTCCACCAGATGTGGTAAATACCAATGGTACAAAAGTTGCCTTTTCCACCTCCAATATTCTATGATTGTATTTTCTCTTCTTTTTCTTGTTCAGCATAAATCTTTCTGAGGGATTTTGAATAATGGGATTGGGTGTTTGGGTGAGTTACCCTTACATCAAAAAAGGTCCATTCCATTTGTCCCCATAATCCCCTTGCTGATATGTATAGTCAAGCTCCTTGTTCATTACAGTCATCTATTTTTTCTCCTTCTAATGGAGTAAGTGTCGAGCTCCATGATCGGGTAAATGAGGTGATACCGGTAGTCTATGGCTAAACATGTCGGTAGACAATGGTATAAGTTACTGTAAACTGCATTATACTGTTACACGTACTTAAATGCACATCATGAACTGCGGTACTAAATACACAATCTTTTCTAAATGTGAAAAACCTTGACCAAGACATGCTAATACTCTACTGCTCTAGGTCTAGTCTAAGCTAAGCTTCATCCGTTCATAATGCCTAAGCAGCTAAAATTTTTTAACACGAGTCGCTATATTAATTCTATTGTCCCAAAATAGTTACAAGTTACAACCTTGCATCTGCGCAAGCGTTCTTCTGTCCAAATGCAATTAATTGCTGGTTGCAATGATGCATTAACCCAGGATACGAGACTGTTGAAACTTGACAAACCGCGATCGGATGTTACAAAAATTGAAGAAATGGAAACAGTGTTGATCTCATTAACATATTACTCGCAGCACTTTAATTTTTCGCAGCACTTTAGCTAAACGTTGCTGCGCTTTATTAAATGTCGCTGCTATTTATTACATGCTGCTGCTATTTATTAAATATCGCCGATATTTAATATATAGCAGCAATAGTTATTAAATATCGCCGCTATTTAATAAATGTCGCTGCTATTTATTAAATGTCGTTACACTTGGCTGTTATTGCACTTTTCGAAGCGTTTTAGCTGCAGTTCACTTCACTTTAGCTAAATAGCTGTGAAACTGTGTAAATGTTGCTGAAAATTCGTACAAAAGTTGCTAAATCGTTTTTTTTTCACAACGACGCCCTATAACTTAGTAATCATTATAGGATTCGAGTCCTATAATGATTACCAAGTATTTGAATCCTGTAATGATTACCAAGTACCAGATATTTTCTCTGCTTGTGAGCGTCATGCCAGACAAAAGAGAAAAAATATCAAACAAGCAGCAAACGAATATTTTTTCTTTTTTGCCTGGCTTGACGCTCACAAGCAGAGAGAAAATATCTGGTACTTGGTAATCATTATTGGAGTCGAATCCTATAATGGTTACCAAGTATTCGAATCCTATAATATTTACCAAGTACAAGTACCAGATATTTTCTCTCTACTTGTGAGCGTCAAGGCAGATAAGAGAGAAAAAATATCAAACTGGCGCAAACGAATATTCTTTCTCTTTTGTCTACCACGCGAGCGTGAAGGAATTTGTTGACTTGTCAGTCAAAAGCATTGTGAAATAAAAGTAGGAGGCGTTTTCTCGCTTGGTTTAAGTCAGTTCGCTTGCGCATCTGAGTTAACATTTTGGGTAAAATATCGATTTAAAACGAAATTTAAGACTTCCAAAGTGCTGTAGGCTTCTGTGCTGTAGTTATGCAACACAGTACAAAAACTAAACGTGGCATATTGTTGTACATTGACTCGTCACAAGGCTCATTTTACTAATCAGTCATAAATTTCACGTGGCATGGTATCGAGATTAAAGGATGGCATAGTAGCTTTATTTTTTATTAACTTTCGTTGAGACGATCAAAAGTGGCATAGTATCGAGAGTGGCATAGAAGCGGATTGGCATAGTATCGAGATTTGACTGTAGCGCAGACATTTCTATTGCCTTGATCGCAATAAGTAAATGCCGAATGAATGACATCATAGATTCAACCACGGTATTTATAGTTCCGCTGCTTTCGCGGTGAAATGAAAAGCAAGAAAAAATGCGACATAAACCGGTTCAAACCAGTATTTTTCGCCTGGTTTTCATTTAGAGTATCTTGTATCACCTTATTGTAGATGGCAAACGAATATAATTTGGAATCGGTATTTTGACAAAACGAATCTGTTACTATCCGTTACTTCTTGTTAACCGTTACTTTTTAACGAATGATTACTATTCGCCCATCTTTACTATGCAGACTGCGAAGGACCTTGTGGTCATCGAGTCAAGCAGCCACTGTCAAAATTATTTTAATCTAGAAATTTTTCTTAAGCTTTTCAAAAGTTACTGAATAGAAAAAAAAAGGTTTTGATTCTTAATTTGAGCAGCAAAGCGAACAAATCGATAGAGGAGAGAGTGGATTTGATTCAATCGGCATATGTTATGTAGAAGATATTTGTAAGACCAATAATATTTACGTCCGCCTGCCTTCTCTAATTTCAAACGCGCCACGCCAGAAGTTACGTAGATTTCTGAAATAAATCGCTGTAAATACACAAAAGATTGTCAATAATGCCATAAAGGTAATAGATTCCGGTTGCAATATGGAGAAATATTAAAAGTTAAATTAAATACTGCATCTTCATAGGTATTGAAACGAACACAGTTTAGTAACTATCCCAATATCCCACAGCTAAAAACTCACCGATAATCTTCAATCGACTGGCAAACAATGTCCAAACCAGAGAAAGGTAGGAGAGCAAAATAAATTCTCAAAAGATGAAGAAGTGCGCTACAAATAGGTAGCTGTAAAAAGGTATAGCCTATAGTACTGTATTGCCAACTGCTTCATATGCAGTGCAACAAAAACCTATCGCCAGGTGCAAGGGCAGAGCGATTAAACTAATAGGGTACCGACTCTGATCCTCCCAATAATAAAACTGAAGCTATTAGTTGCAAGCTTACAGCTCATCAGGTAGAAAAGCAAGTTTCAGAAGAGCAGAAAAGCATTGTCGCCGCCGGTGCAATGATTAAGCATTCTGATCACGGAAGTACACTAAATTAGCTGAAGATTAATTAGATTAATTAGCTAAATTAAGATTAATTAGATTTAAAGATTAATTGGCTACATTAGCTGCCAAACAGAAAATTAACAACGTAGAGGTTCGAAAGCGACTAAAGTAAATAAATTTATCAAAACGACGTAACAATATTGATTGCTGAGCAAATTGTGCAAAGTAATGACTCCTCAATCATGCAGAAAGCCCAAGCAGAAATTACTGAAACTTCAATAGTCTGATCTCAATTGCTTTTATTGCTGTCAATGTATTCCTTAACAGAATCAACAAGTATGGCATTGAATTATTTTTGACTTAAATTGAGTCTTCATATTTTCTCTCCCATCACAAGAAAGTGACGGAGACGGTATGCATAGAACGAATCCTGCCTCGTTTGGAAGTTGGAGTTGTTTTCAAGTTATCCACCATTTAACTTCGCGTTTTGCTTCTTTAATTTGCTGTGTAAAATTTGATATGAGTCTACCGGTATATATTGTTGATCAGATACAAATATATTAATTAGCTTGTGCTTATTTTTCATTGTCATAAAAAAAAATATCTGATTACTTGATCTATTGCATCTCACGCAATTTGACAAGGTAATAAAGATAAAAAAACTGAGTGTTCTTTCGTGCTGTAGGTAGAACTGTGTTTGCTTTGTACGGTATGCAATGAAAAGTGCATAAGGATTATTTTATTACATGTAGCCACAATTGTGTGCATCACGGTGTTAATTTTCTGATTTAGATTGTTTGCTACACTAAGTTTGGGTTTTAGAATTTTGAACATTTTTGCCTACTCTGAAACACTGATTCAGTGGTTTAAAAATTGCTTGCGTACAGCAGTTTAAATTTTAACATGTTTGAGAAGTTTTAAAAACTGCAACGATCAGAATACTGTACCGATAGAAATAAGTTGGAAATTGCAAACATATAGTATCCGGTACCTAAATAGGCTATATCTTGTTTTTACGTCACATATTTGTGCACAAACAAGTTTTCTTGTATTGTAAGCCTCCTCTTCTTGTAAAATACGCTGAATTCTAACCTTGTTCAATGCTTTTCCGAAAATTTGTGTAATTATGACGTCATAATGACGTTCGACGTGACGTCACGAAAGTAATGTTCTATCTGGTTTTGTAATAAATGGTGATTACTTAACTACAGATCTCGTAACTGAAGCATATTCGCCAGAAAACATTATAAATTATTCATCTCCAGTTGTTGACTGGAGGCGCATGGTGTCCAGGCCTGTTATAGAGATCGCCTTGCTTTGAACCCACGAACCCCCTTGCCTACGCACTTGGTTATCATTAGAACGAGTTTTTGTTGCACTACAAAAATAAAAAAGTTGCGTTTATTTTTAACAAAGTCGCAAAGTTGCAATCATTTTTAACATAAGGTGTAAAGTTGCATGAAAGAATATAACGAGCGGTGAAATTAGTTGTCAAAGTTTGTGTTTATTATTGACATGAACATGATTTATTTACATACGCTGCTGAATATTTCCAAACATCGTCCTGAGCAAAGTGACGGTCTTTAGCTAACAGCTGCTTTGCCCAGCATGCTGAAGCTCATAATTACAGAATACAGCGAGTCTATTGTTAAAGAATAAATGACGCTGGAAGACCGCATTCATTACGCATTCTGTGACAATTACTGCTTGCATTAAAACAAAGTGACGTAACGCAGGCTTACTTACACCTGGGAAATTATTAGTAAAATTACACTTTGCTGTTCATACTTTTTTGTGAGATTTTTTGAAATATTTTGTAAAAGTTGCAAAATAAAATTTAGGCAAACAGCTCCATGCATGCTGCAACAAAGTTTTTTGTTACTGCGCATGCAGCCCAGAAAACACAGTGAACTTCAGCGCTTATCGGTGGTTTAAACATGAATATCCCGGTACGTTTGTCGAACCGCATGTACAGTTACAGGATCCAGCAAAATGATACAAAGAAGGATATGTAAGTCAAATAGAATTTTTGTGTTTTCTGTGTTTTCTGGGCTGCATGCGCAGACACAGTGCCTGCCTTGTCCCCCGCTTTTTCACGGGCGAACGGGTTGGGCAGAGAGGTTTTTTGTAGGTTTTGGTAACTGGTATAGTTACAAACCTTAAACAAAAAATTCCTTCTCAGTTTACCGGGAAAATAATGTTTAAACCAACCGGACTTTTCTATTCTTATCGATTGTTTACAAGGAATCTGTGACATCATAATCATCATAATCCAGCCTGTATTATTTTCTTGAAGGTTTTATTTCAAATGTTCTACCTTGAGCAGTGTAGGCAACACCTATGGTTAACGTACCTACGGCGTAATTTAATGGCGAAGAGGAGTCAAACTTTACTAATAAGACTACAGACTAAATATCCAGGAATGCACAAGGCAACCAGCCACCAGTCTCTCTGCAGGGCTGACCCACGCCACAGAGTAACCACAATAAAGTAGAGAGCGATGGGAAACTTATGGTAGGGCTATACAACGCACTACAGCAGCTACCGAAACCAAACCGCTGACTACAGCTAGTCCAGATCACACACTGGCAAGGTTCTAGACTGGCAAGCAAATATATTAACATAAACAAACACTTGGCCAAGGCAAACGGGACACACACACATAGACTATAAACAATGAAACTAAAAAGGTTCAGTAGCACTATCACCACGGCAGTAAGCTCAAACCAAGGATATAAAAACGCAATTACTCCGTAGAGGCAGTGCCGGAGCAGCTCAACTTTGGGCCCCCCCCAAAAACCCTTTCAAGTCCCCAATACTTAGCATTCGATATGAATTGTTTTAGGTTTTTCCAGGGGTAACAACTCAGTTTCTCACCACAATGCCAATACTGTGGTAAAATTAAAACATATAACGCGTTATCACTGTGTAAAAATAAAAGGTGTAATTTTAAGACAAGTTTGTTACACCCAATTCATTTTCCATTAAAATCGTTTAGCTCAGGGTTTTTCTACCTTTTTCTGCTCATGGCCCACTAAAATGATAAAATATGATGGTGGCCCAATAACTTTTGCTAAAAGGCACAAAGTCAACGTGATGGCATGATTAGGGAATGCTGATGTCGCTCTCTAGTCAAGCTCTGAGGCCCACTGTTGGGCCATGGCCAATAGGTTGAAAACCTCCGGTCTAGCTAGAGCGCACTTTTTCGTACACAGATGTTCTTTTGACAGCATCATAATCTGGAGATCGGGCGCATTAACTTTCGATTGACAACATGGCCAGCGAAGAACCAATCGGATGGCCGAGTGGATAGAGCGTGTGCTTCTGAGCCTGAGGAGTGAATAGACTGAGGGTTTGATCACTAGTCAAGTCAAACCAATGGCTTAAAAATTGGTATTCACAGCTTTCCAACTAAACATTCAGCATTAAAGGGATAGTGTTAAGAAAGCCGTCAAGTTTGCTTGTGCCGTTGGGAAAAACACTTAACGAGATTCCCCATCTAAGTGCGGTAGGTAGACAGATGGCCGGCAACTCCTAAGGGAGCTCGTGTAGCGCCCCATTGCTTTCTGTGATAGGTGGATAAAAATGCCAACAAATGGAAAGAAAAAAGATAGGCTGCTGTTTGCCATATTAGATGTAATAAACGTTTTAATAAATTTCAGTTTTCTGAAGCTTTGTTCAGCACTGGTAACAGTAACAACGCATTTTGTAAACTCGAGAAGCAAGGCAAGCGAGCACTTACAGGTATTACTATTGAATTAAAAGTTCAACGGTATTGAAGGGAGACTGCCAATCGAGCTTGTGTCGTTCTAATCAGCAACCATCTGATATAAATATCAAATGCAATAGACTCCAGCCGTGAATCGAACCCGTCGCAAAGAATCTGAACCTGCGTGCGGTACTGCCAGATCATATTGCTGACAATGGCTGTTCATGCACGAAGCTGCTGGGTGTAAACAGCAATGCAAAGACAGAAGCGACATCACATGTCAGCTTAAAACTTTCTAGTATCGACATAATAGCCTGGTCCACCAGTTGTTTAGAAAAGTTTGCTTTGAATCTCTTCCTCAGAAGCTGTACGATATAGATTTGCATCGTAACTAAACATTCTCTTTTTCTATTTTCATTCTCTTTTTTTTTTACTTTTTGATTGAGGAAGACCGGACCAATGTCCAATTCTTGCGCTATTTCAAAAGGACACGTTTTCAAACTAGCAAATCCTTTTTCAATGGACTTTTGTATTCGATGTCAGATTATGGTTGCTGACACAGAAATAGGGTAGGATTGAATTTAATTTACCGATCGGATGGCCGAGTGGATAGAGCATCTGCTTCTAGATTGGTGGACTCCGGGATTCAATTCCGGGTCCGGTCAAACCAGTGACTTGAAAATTGGTATTCACAGCTTTTTTGGTTGACGTTCAGCATAATGGATAGCGCGAAACAAGCGGCAAGTTCGCTTGTTGTGCTGTTGGGAAAGGCACTAAACGGGATTACCCCATCTAGGTGTGGTAGACCGATGGTCGGCAACTCCTAAGCGAGCTCGTATAGCGCCCCGTCGCTTTTTCGTGATAGGAGAATAAAATTGCGAATAAATAAAAAATAAATAGACAAAATTTTAAATCTGCTCACAAGGTGTTAATGAATTTGAATTTAATTTTTTCAAGAGGAATGAATTTGAATTTAAGCTTTGAAAAATGATTGCATCCAACTCTGCACCGGCCTCCTTTTTCAAGTCCTACGCGCACTCTTACACACAGTGTATTGTTTATGACATCATTATGCAGTTTATGACGCTATTTGAAAGGAAACGATAGCGAAAAATTTTAAAACTGAAACATATAGAATCTGAGCGCAAAAAATCCCATTCAACGCGATTCGCCAAGCAAAACTTTGTTTTTGAATTGATGCAACTTCGGGTCCTTCAAGACAATTTGGGGCCCCTTTTGGCAGTGTGGACCCCCCCCAATTGGGGGGTTTGGGGGGCGGCTGCTACGGCTCTGAAGGTAACCAATACAGAACCGATTATGCTATAGCGTAAAAAACAAAGTTTAATTTCTTGTAAAGCTAAGATTCAACAATAGTCACCGCCAACTTGAATGTCTGCTTGCAGTCCCTCTTTGCTTTCATTCCTTTACAAAACCCACGATAAATACGTGGAATGTAAGGAAGTAGCTTTTTAATGTCATTAGCCTCGCAGGCCTGTATATAGCGTTTTGCTACTGGCTTTCGGATTAAATCTAGATCAACCTCTTTCAAAGCTAGTACTATAGTTGAGAGAAAATCCGGGGGGATGCAATCCTCACATAAAACATTTTAGCGTAACCCATTCTCTTATAAATAATGACCATCACTCCTCCTTTGCGTGAAAAGCTAGCACCATTTCCCCATAATAGTATTTAGTTGCATATTTATCCTTCTATCACGAGAAAGCGATCAATGTGCTATACGAGCTCGCTTAGGAGTAGCCAGCCATCTGTCTGCCACACCAAGATGGGGGGAATTTCGCCTAGTGCCTTTCCCAACGGCACTACAAGTAAACTTGCCGGCTTGTTCTTCACACTGTCCCTTTAATGCTGAGCGTCAAGTAGGGAAGCTGAGAATATCAATTTTAAAGTCATTGGTTTGACCCGACTGGGAATCGAACCCAAGTCTACAGCTCCCGAAGCAGACGCTCTTACCACTCGGCCATCTGACTTGTTGTACAACTCGAGCACTGTCCAAAGCTTGTCATCTTTTATGGAGAATATTAATCTCATACCATGGTTCAACAACGCCAAAACTCTCTTCGTATTTGAAAAAAACAACTTTATCAATTCTCATTGTTTAAATCTTGTTCAACGAAAAGCACCCTTCATGTTCTTTTTTTTTGCCTAACAAGTCCTAGTATTCTTGGTAGTTTTTAAGCATCGAGGATTGCGCCTACCATATCAAAAACGTTAAACGAGTGGGTCGCTTTTTGGCTTGGGAATGTAGTCTTTGTGTGTAGAAGGAGTGTATAACATTCAACTTTTCTTACTTGACGCTTAATTAAACCAAAATTACGATCCAAACCAGAAAAGAGTGCCCCACATTAGGGAATGTGTGTTCGTTCATTCGGTATCTCACCGAAACTGAAACTGCGGGGTTTTAATCGCGGGGAAATATCCATTGATGCAATACAAAAAAGTTTTTGTTTGGACCCGCACAGAGTCTGATCAAGCATTTGGGTCACCTCCTTCAACACCCGAGGTCTCACAAAAGCAAGAAGGCTGAAAGTAACTTTGTATGCCCCCTCCCCCCCACACACACCAGCAATACCTTCACACCATGTGTGCTTGTACCAGTTTTTAATGTCCGGTGACATCGATACTAAATGAACTCCGAAGTTGTAAAGCCACAACTGCCTAACATGAAACGCAAAAGAGGAGGATTTTTTGGGAAGGGGAAGTACTGCATTTTTTTCCAAATCAAATGTGATGTAGTTAACAACTTCTACTCTTCTTGCACATAATCGATCAGCTTTTATTTGCTCAAACGCAAGTTTTGCTTGGTACATATTAGAGATGAGCATGGAGTTGGATCGGAGCCGGATTGTGCCGTTTTTTTGTTGGAGCCAGATTATCCGAACTAGAGCTTAGTGTTGAATTGGATCGAACCCGGACTGACACTCTATAGATTAGGCTACATTATATCTCCTTTTCAAAAACACTTTTATTTCAGCTTAAATCTTTTCAAAAAAATAACAATAATAGTAATGCATTTCCGTTTTTCGAACGATTTTACAGGATTTTTAAGTCCATTCTGAAATCCAACCTAATGCGTTAAAAAGGGTGTATTCGCGCGTTACTGCTGTTCACAATTCACACTGAGACGTTGAAACTAGAAATTTGTTTTGTTTGATTATGACATCATAGATATAAACTGTCTAAGCTTTGGCTAATGCATCAGTTTTGAAGGTTTAGACTAGTCTAGCTCCACGCTTAGTAGACTTACCAGTACCGCCTTATAATTCGTCATATTTGACAAAAACATAAATAAGTAAGGGACAGCGAAATAACAATTATAAATCAGTTCAGCTATAGAGTCAAAGAGTCTGATGCTGAATAGTAGACAAGTAGATCAGTTATGCCTAGGCTATACCGGTAGTTTTAATTACTTAGCACAGAGCAGGTTTGTCAGGTACCGGTGGTGCTGATTGGAGACTGTCAATCTGAAAATAAATACCAGTACCGGTAAATGTTCTTTTTTGAAACAGTATTGGTTACCCTACCGGTATTAAACTGTAAAGAATGCATATGACCTGATGATTGTTAGGCTATACACTCATACAGGCTTCTGGAAATGTGAGATATCTTTCCTACTGGTAGCCTAATTTTTGTGCAAAGCCTAAAAACTAAACAAAGATATGAAAATACAAGATACCCGTATATTTGCAACAACAAAGGTTGAGTTAATTTGAGTTAATGTAAGCTCGTATCAAATCTATCATAGACTAGCTAAATTTTAAAATTATTTTTTTGTCTTTTGTTTAGATTTAATGGCCAACTTGTATTATAATTGTGGTATATGATGTCAGAGATAACAACAGTTGCAGCTTTTTTACTGTGGTAAAGTACCAGTAGTGTAGTGCTGGTACCTGCTTTTAGCAGTTTGGTATTAAGTAAGCACAAGTTAGTTAGTTGCTAGGTAGTTAGTTAGTTGCATATTTATTCTCCTATCACGAGAAAGCGATCAATGCGCTATACGAGCTCGCTTAGGAGTTGCCAGCCATCTGTCTACCACACCAAGATGGGGGGGAATCCCGCTAAGTGCTTTTCCCAACGGCACAACAAGTAAACTTGCCGGCTTGTTCTCTACACTGTCCCTTCAATGCTGAGCGTCAAGCAGGGAAGCTGTGAATACCAATTTTAAAGTCATTGGTTTGACTCGACTCGGAATCAAAACCCAATCTACAGCTCCCGAGGCGGACGCTCTTACCACTCGGCCATCTGAGCTGTTAGCACAAGTGTTCACTGCTGATTTTTGTGCATACCCGTATTGTGTGTATGTCTGTAAAAACTTCTTTGCTTTTTTATTTCTTCTGCTTATTTGACTGATTTTAGTGGAACTACAAGAATTTTAAAATTAGTTTTTTTTTACAGAATACGTATATTGCATTTTGACTGAAGCTATAGGTCTATCAGTGTCTATATATTGTTTTGTAGTTACAGTATGGGTTATTAATGTTTATGATATATGGTACTGGAACAGTTAGTTATAAAACTAATTGTTTTTGTGGAAGCAGTATCGACAGATTATGTATATATAAAACTAACTTGGAAACGGAATTTTTGGAGTAAGTCTTAAAAACTATTTTGCAGCGTATAGACTAATGAATTGCTTCAGTAAGTTGAATTTAGATTGAAGGGGTTGCTCTGTGAAAATGTGATCATGAACAAGCAATTAGAAATTTTTGTCTCGTGTTTTTATATTTGGACTGCAGACTCTCAGTTTAGCCTTTTTCCTCGGAGTTAGATTGGATTGGATTTTTATTCTAAAATATTGGACTGGACCCTCGGAGTGGAAAAAATCTCAGTCCGCTCATCTCTAGTACAGATGACTCTTGTCACTTTCTCCACTGTCACAAACTGAACATCCAACATGTATCACTTCTTGGCTGTCCTCGCCCCATACTAAACTCTTCACAAAAAATGCGACGAGTGCAGCTTAATGCGTTGAAACAAGTTTAACAATTTTGGCACCAAAGAAATTTTTGGGGTTGCTCCCTTTTTGCCGAGGGATGTGCGGTGCTGGAGGTTATGGTATCACTACGAGCTTTGAGCATGCTTGTAAGCTCATGAGTTTTTGATTAGCAGCTAAGCCTAGAAATGGGTATTTAAAAGTATTAAAGCGGCATGAAAATACAAAATAGCCTATAACTTCATTAGTCTGTACGTTGCTAGCTTGAATAATGTGTTAACGTTATAGTTAAACTAGTTAAGGCAGTGCAATCAAATGCAAGACTATGTTAAGTATGACCTAGCATGGTTATGCAAAAACAAAATCGTTTACTTCAATACTTAGCACACACGTGCACCACGTTTCTCCGCGATGTCATAGCCGTAGGATAACCAAACTCACTCAATATGTAGGGCTTGACATAACATTGTTATGCCTGGACTTAACTCAAATTTTCGAATGTTTGAGTTAACATACTGTAGTCTTGCCCTTAACCCTTCAATTATATAAAGTTATATCAATATCATTAAACTTAATAAAACAGTTGGTAATTCTATCGAGTATATATTTGCTCAAAAAGGCTGTTTCATGCCTACGCGTTTGTCAAAAGCAACTTCTTCTTGTTATTCGAATAAGAACTAACTCCTCATGAACACCAAGACATGAAACAGCCTGTTGAGCAATACATTGGTTAGAATTACCAACTGAGTGATTGATTTAGCTCTGATTAGAGCACTCTTTGAATGCGCGGGCAAGACTCTCGCGTTTCTTTAGTATCATTAAACATATCACAGATAAATTAATCGCTAATATGCTGTAAATTAGAATCTTAATAAAAGCAAACTATTCAATTCACTTATAACTAAGGCAGTTATACTGCAGTACACTTTCTGACCTCTAACGAGCGTGGTTATATTGCTATCAGTACTGACCTAGTCAGGGAGTGCATTACTCTGATTCAAGTTATAAAACAATTAAGTTTGTCAACGAGATTTCTGCTAAACTGCCGCTCTGCCAGTCAAAGGAACTCATAATAGCAACCTTGCAAAATTGAAAGTTTGCTACTTGCTTAACTCCTCAGCTTTAAGTTCCGTATAAAAGCGGTAATTAAGTATCAAGTTCGGTATAAACTTTGAAGCTCTATAAAATCTGTCGTCAGGCAAAACGATATATAGTCACGTTAGTTTGAAAACACCCACGGAATTTGTTAAAAACGTAGTGCATGACGATTCAACTAGCCGATTTTAATTTTAATAATACTGAAGCCCAAAAAATCACTTGAATGAAAAATGACGTCATCAATGACGTCACACATCGGTATGACTACATTAGTCAATATAAACGTAAAAGGAGTCTACAAGAGTAACATTAAAACAATTTTTAAGGCACTATCTAAATTTTGAATTTGGGGGAATTCCCTAATTAAAGTAATTTTATTTACAAAACTTTAGGCTCTTTGAGGAGAGTCTAAACATTATCCGATTTCAAAAATTTTTTTTGCAAAATCATTTTTTCGGCCAACCGCACGGGATTAGGATGTTTAAACACAACTTTTCGAACATGACCCAAATATTAACAACCCTAGTGGGCTTACAAAGGAGAAATACAATACAACTTTACTTTTTGCGTTGGCCAGAGTTATGATGGCGCAGCCGCAATGGCCAGCGAACGGTCAGGCGTCACTTCAATTGTTCAAAACGAATCTCCGTTGGCATATTATTTTCACTGTGCTATAATTTGAGCGCTTCTGCAGCTGTTTGTAGAAAGTCAGGCATCGTCACCGGTGAAGCACACAAAATTAGGGGCAAAAAATTTCAATAAAATTTGCCCGAAAACTGTTCAAAATGCACTGAAATAGCCATTACAGTACGTGAATTTTCAAAAATTTTCCGGGCGAGCATGCCCCCGTACCCTCTAGAGCCTTTTGTTTTGTTCCTCAACCTGCTTAAAATTTATTCCGCCGAAAAAAGTACGCTTGAAAAATTGTCGAAATTTGGTGCCCCTTCCTTAAAAAAAATTCTTATTACGCCTCAGACATGAAATATTTTCAAAGAGCTTATTTAAGCCCTTTTCCACGTCTAGACGTCTTTGCATTTACAGAAGTAAACATTCATTCTAATTCAAAATTGCATCCCCCCACCAAAATTTTCTGGATCCACTCCTGGCCTGAAGTAAGCACTCATAAATCGAAAATGTGCGAACAAAATGCTTCATATTTGGTGAAGGACTCCGAATGAGGGGCAAAAAGTTTAATCCAAATTTTTCAAAAGCACTGAAAAGGCCATTCACGATGTAAAATTTCAGAAATTTTCCGGGAGAGCATGCCCCCGGACAGTGCTGGGCAAGTCCGCACATAAGTCCGCTAGTCCGCAATTGCGGATTAGCAAAAATTACTGCGAACTTTCGGATTTGCGGACTAAGCCTATCGTAGTTGAAAATTCCGCTAGTCCGCAATTGCGAATTAGCAAAAATTACTGCGAATTTTCGGATTTGCGGACTAGGTCTATCGTAGTTGAAATTGTGGACTTGCGGTTGCGGGTTAGCACTAATCAAAGTCCGCAAATTAAAAACTTTGGTCCGTAAGTCGTGTATATGACGTCTCTGGCAATTTCACTTTGATTGTAAAAATTTACGATGTTAATCACTTCCTATAAAAAACACTTCAATCTAGTAGCGTAGCGAGAAGTTTTAAAAGGGGGAGGGGGCATACATAATTTCAACATTCTTTTCAAGCGTGTTTTTTTTTCAGCAGAGCTAATTTGAAGCAAATTGAGAAACAGAAAAGGCTCTAGGGGGATCCGGGGCACACATTTTCAATAATGCGTGCTTAAGGCGTGAGGCTTATTGTTATCAAAGAGATTCGAAATTAGGGAAAAATTGCATTTATCAAAGACATAGTTGAAAACGGCTGGTGAGGGGGATACATACCCCTCATCCCACCGTCTGGATCCGCTCCTGGCCATAAGCTACAAAAACCATGAAAAGAGTCAAGCATATTTCAGTCACTTGGCACCATTTGTTCTTTTTTATTAAAAGGCGAAGTCAAAAGGGGTCCATGGCACAATGCCCCCCTAAATACGCTTCTGCTTCAATCACTAGGCCATTCCATTGGTTGCTAATAAATAATCTCATACATTTTGCGCCTTATTAGCCCACTTCCTCCACAAAAACAGAATAAAGCTGTCAATCGCTCGCAAATAAAATGTTCTTGCGCAACTCGCCATTCGCAACTTTTGACAAAAGGGCTATGATTTGCACGCTTGGTATTGCCCTGCTTTCGTTTTATTAAGCAACGATTTTGCTCAAATCACAGTCCTTATCTCAAACCATAAATAATGCAAGATGCGAGTAGAATATAGAATGTATCTTTTTAAACAATTCTTGCAGGCCATCTGCAACTTCTACGAAAGAAATTTAAGCAACTATTTTGGTGAAGTCTAACGCAGTGCCTATTGAATAAAGAGTTTTTACCAATCAATTGCAATTTCCAATCGAATGTAATACTTTAATATTAGACAGATCTTAGCTGATTGTTGGTACAAAGCATAAAGTTAGCTCAGAAAGATTCTATTTTCACAATCCTTTCATCTTACCCTTATGAAAGGAATCGTCAGAATGAGGAAAGAAGAGCTAAGAATGCTTATTGCTTATATGCCGGTACCGAGGACACATGAAAGAGAAGAAGGATTTTGATTAAATTGGACGAAAATTAGTAAAATCTCCCTTTTTGCTCAGCTTCCTAGATGATAAATGTTATGAAGTTTTTATAAATGTTGCTGGTTTTTCAATTTTTGACAAACAACATTCAGTAAAGATCAAAGCAGCTTACCTAAATTATGTGCTTCAAATATCAACCGTTAAATTTTCTCAAAATTGAACAAATTTGAAATCGCTAAATTTATATTTAATTATAGCAGTAAATGTTTACCCACAACTTTTGATCAATATTTTATTCTTGCCAAAACATCCCATTCTCAATCTACCAGATACTCAGCATCAGACCACTTGAAAATCCCCTTATATAAAACCAATTGATTGCAACGATCCATTAAATTTGTTGGTCCTAAAATTTGGAATTCAATTCCCTTAAAAGTTCGAAAAACCTCGAATACAAAATTTAAAAAAGAATACAAAACTTATTTACTAAACACAGCTGAATAGTCATCTTGTACCATAATTATTATGTTAATTTGTTTAATTCCATTCCTACTCCATCCCTTCCATTTCATTTGCTGCCTTCAGTGTGTGTTGCTACGTAGTTTTTTATTTCCTTTATAAGCCAGTTTATTTAAATTGCCATTAATTATCTGATATTATGACAATTGTTGATTTAATTAAATTTAAGTACAGGAAGGCTGCTTGACTCGAAGACCATACGGTCCCTTCGCAGCCTTCCTGTCGCTATTTCCTGATTATTTTTTGTTTTTCTCTAAATGTAAAATTGTTATTTGCAGCAACGAAATAAACAAGCTTGATTGATTGATTGTCATTTTGCTTTATTGCTTTTTGAAAAAAAAAACTTCAAAGTTGGCGCAAGCTCTGTGCAGCTGATGCATGACAGTAGAAGATCAGAAACAAATCTTCAAACAGTCTAAAGTTAAACTCGTTCATCTCCAAAGTGATTAGAAGCAGTGATGTCATCTTGCACTTCGAAATCTTCGCAGACCCGCCTTACAAGTTTCGCGATTGTTCGTTTTATTTCTTTATCAGCCAGCGCTGTCATGACCGGAAAAATAACGTAGACGGAAGAAAAGGAAATGCTTACTAGGATTTCCAGCCAAAACATATCAAATGTCTCCGTACTTGCTTCAGATATGGCAAGCATAAAGTGCAGAGTTGCGACTGGAAACACTAACATTGTAAACAAACATTGAGTAACTGTCAAGGTGAGCAGTGCTTTTGTATTAAATCGGCGAGGACTCTTTTTTATTGTTATCGTTTGTGCTTGGAATTTTTCCTCTTGCTTCCGTTCACCTTCTTGCAAATCCGTTCCATCTAATACAAACTGCAATAAACATTTACACACAACAACCATAAAGCTCGAATATTTATCACCTTGTACCAACCATTTTTTTATCCAACACATGCGGCTTTACAAGAGAAAACAAGCGCAGATATAGCTGTACCAACTTTTACGGTACAAAACTGCAAGTGAATTAAAAAGCCTGTACAAGGTAAGGTAATTAGTATGGCGAGCACAACTCACTTTCTTGCTTAACTCGTGACGAGAGATTGGTTGTCGGCGATCTTGTCTTGTTTTCTTCAGCGTCGTCTAGCGTTAGCGTTTGTTCGACAGAGATTTGAAAATTTTGGGCGCTCACCGCGGCAGCGGCGCTCGATCGCCTACGCGCTGCTCCGTTTTCAAGCACACTCATTTCATCATTAAGAGCAAGATTGGTGCCGCGTAAGGTAGGATAACCTTCAACAGAGTGAAATGCTGAATCCTTCCGGACTCCATAAGGTGCTCCGCCCATTGTGTTCATCAAGTCCACATTTCCTGAAGACAATTTGCCAGCAAGCAAAACCTTGCTTGAAATCATTTGTAAATTTTCAAGAAAAAGACATTAAGGTGCGTTCACCGATACCCGACAGGCAAAAACGCGACAAAAGACAATTTTTGTTTCGACTATTAAATAAAGTCTCTTCAGTGGTGCTTAAAACTTCAAATCCATGAAGTAAATCCATCAACATACAATGCATTCTACCTAGCACCTTTAAAGGTTACTTCTATATCAAACTCAAGTTTTTGGCCCCAAACAACTATACCCAATGAAAGAACCTATAACCACTAACCCACAACCAAGCTCACGGTAGCCTAACTAGCCCACATCACTAGAAGCCCTTATGGCAACCCACTCATTTGCAGCTGCAGACGCGTTTCGACCTTATTATGGTCTCATCAGTGCAGCATAGCAACCTCCCACCTTCTTGAAAAAAAAAAAAAAAAAGTCTAACCTTCAAAAGAACTACACGCTCCAAATCTAAGCCTCTACTCGTTCTGCTCAAGGTAAAAAATTTGAAATAAAACCTTCAAGAAAATAATACAGGCCGGATTATGATGTCACAGATTCCCTGTAAACAATCAAGGATTGTGACGTCATGCTGATGTTGCAGTACAGTCAATCTTCATTAAACGAATTGCTGAATTCAGATAGGCATGTGGACCATGACAAGCACTTGCAAAGCCAGCCAACGTCAGAGGGCGCTTACACTATGCTTTCTCTAAAAATTCCTCAGATCCTTGTGGACCGTGACAGGCACTTGCATAGCCAGCCATCGTCAGAGGGCGCTTACACAAAGGAACCTTGGAACAATCCATCTAAAGAAGGGATGAATGTTGCCAGGCGATTGTAGTTGAATGGAGCTACTGTCTTCTTGCGGTCCAAGGTTTTACGCTTCGACCTACGCTTCGACCTTCCAAGGTCGAAGCGTAAAACCTTGGACCGCAAGAAGACAGTAGCTCCATTCAACTACAATCGCCTGGCTACATTC